>OY735279.1:3375223-3447028 GCA_963457715.1 Argyresthia albistria | reverse complement strand
AGCAGTTTTTGTCGGATGGATTTCGTAGTATTTCCTTTTATTGTGCATTTCTAGATCGTTATCGATTTCGTTGTTATTTGAAGTCGGTATTTCGTCTATGTTTATTGATCTTGCATCTCTATCCATGGGGTCTGCGGATCTTGCTACTATAACATGTTTCTCGATTTCTTCATCTTTGATATCTTCTGGGGTTTTATGCCTATCAATGGGATCATCATTAAAGAGGGCGCTGGGTTCTATGTTAAAGGCTAAGTTTTCTGTGTGACTGCTCTCTAGCCGATAGTCTAAGGGTGCGTCATCTGCAATCACCGATTTTGGTGACAGCTGTGATATTGTGTAGATTTCTTCGTAACCTGGAATGAGAGAAAGGATTTTGTTTGTCAATTGCAGTCGCTAAATACTAGTAAAAACTGTACCAATTCGTTGATTTTGCTAAATGGAGATTCGCAGGCGCTACAGGTAGATTATTTCCAGCTCATAAGACAAGTTTTCTAAATTTTCGCGCCCTCAGAAAGCTCCGTTAGCTACTACTATTATATCCTACCAATACTTGTAGGATGAAGATCATGTTGGACGTTCCACAGGTGATATTATTAAGTTTTGCACTATTTAATTCTAGCAAACCTAACGGATATTATTGTTATTATTTTCCAACAGGTGTCAGATAGTTTGTTTTCTATACCACATTACCACAGTATTACTACAGCAGCAGCGGCAGCGCCTCAATTTTCGTCCCCGCATAGTGAAAGTCTTCTTGTGTCATACTAATTTCATACTTATTCTATTGTGTTGTGTTGTCGGTTAAGACATATGAATGAAATGAGCATAAGTGTGTGTATGTCGTAGCCATATCATCAAATTTGGCCATATCATTAAATGGTCAGCCGTACGGCTGGTTTTAATGAAAACATGTATTTTTAAAGCATTTTTATTCAGCACTACGTGATGTTTATTGTGTTATACATGTCAAATCAACTAACACAAAAAAAAAGGTCAAGTGCAAGTCGGAATCGCACAAGAAGGGTACCGTACCATCGTACAAAAAACAAAAACAAAGAGAAAATTAAAAACACGTCTCTTGTATGGGGACCCCCTTTAATTTGTAATATCTCTCGTATTTGTTGTTGTTGTGGCAACAGGTGGGTTACTATCAACTCTTATAGCAGGACCTACACCGGGCAGTTCTGCTTTTTAATACAAATTTAGGTTTAGGTCCTGCTATAGGAGTTGATAGTAACTGATCAGATATAACACATACTGTGAAAATTTCAATTTTCTAGCTATTACGTTTCGTGCTCTAGGAGTCCTAGAGCACGAAACGTAATAGCTAGACTAGGACCCTCTGACGGACGGACGGATGGAAGGACGGACGGACAGACGGACAGCGGAGCCTTAGTTCCGTTTGGCACCCTTCGGGTACGGTACCCTAAAAATATACTTTAAACTTGGTCCTGACCCAGATCAAGGAAACTCTTTACTCCAGGCCCCTACCTACCACACGCTTGACCTCGACGCTTTTATGTAGATTGAAGGTTTCCTCACGATATTTATTTACATTACCGTTTAGAACATCGGTAAAATGAACCAACGCGTGGGAACCAGCGACATCATAAACTTGTAAACATCCATGACCTGAAGATTTTTTCTTCCCTAGCCGCTAGCCGGGACGTACCCAGAGTCCCAGAGAACATTCTAACTTGAGAAGCAACAGCCTCGACCACAGCGACACAGATGTCGTATAATTTGGTACGTGGTCAGCACCAAACTTAAACCGCATCTCCTCTACGAGAAGCAAGCAAGCAATATGGGAGCCCCCCTAAATATTAATTTAATTTTAATTTAATTATTTATTTTTGAAGTAAATAATATACTCAATATATTGTGAACATTTTAAGCGTCTATCTGCTACCATTATCAATATCGAGCAAAAATGAGCAAAAAAAAATCACGTTTGTTGTATGGGAGCCCCCCTTAATATTAAATTTCTTTTGATTTTTAGTATTTGTTGTAATAGCGGCAACAGAAATACAACATCTGTGAAAATTTCAACTGTCTAGCTACCACGGTTCATGAGATACAGCCTGGTGACAGACAGACGGACGGACGGACGGACGGACAGCGAAGTCTCAGTAATAGGGTCCCGTTTGGCACCCTTCGGGTACGGAACCCTAAAAAGTACCTGCCTATCTATTTTGACTAGCAGTAAAATAGCGTATTATTCAGTGTCAAAAAAAACCTGTAATCTCAATATACGTCCCAAAACAAGTACAATAAACTTTAGCAAATGTTTATGTGGTAACGGTGTGTCTAACTGGGCGAGGCGTGTCTGGCATTTCATTCCCGTTAGTAAGTGTGGTGTGGACTGGCCTTTTGATTTGGCTGTTTGACCGCAGGCCTTGGAATTTAGGAATAAAAATTTAGAAATGGCGTTGGGCTCGCCCCCTGTCACGCAAGATGGAGTAGGTATCGAATAACTGGCATATGCGGAAGTTTTGGCACGTGGCCAAGGGTCGGAACTAACGAAATCAATCCAATCATTCAATCGATCAATGTTGCAGTGGCGCCCCCTGTCAGTGTCATCTAAGTGCCAAAACATTCATGCAGCACTTGTACTTTCATCTAACAAATATAGTTTGTCCCCACGTACAGCAATTTAAACTTCATTTTACGGGACAGTGGGCTAGCCCATCGCCATCTCTCTATAGAATATCTGGGAACTGAGCTTCTCTCGGCGCGGCGGTTGGTGGTACAAACACAATAAAATATTTATATTTCATATTCATCAGACTGCATTAGCAAAACAGCTGCAAACGTTCCCGCAAACAGGAATTTTGTTTTCCTCATGAGTTTTGCCGCCGTACCCAGATTCAATTAATGATTCATTAAGGATTACTAAGTAAAGGATTTTGTATGTAAATTCAAATTTAGAACTGGCATAATGGTTGATTAAATCTCTCTGAGTGCGGCGGTTAGTCACAGATATTCTGAGCCTAAATCTCACGAGGAAAACAAAGTGCCTGTTTGCTTAGAGCAAGCAAGGAGGATTAATAGCAGATTATTACTTTAGATTCGATCTTATTTGAACGATTTTTTTGCCGCCAAAAAGTGTCACGTGACGTGCTATGAAGTTGCAATTAGAAACTATTATTGTCATTGGAATTGATGCCTTATTTTCATTGTTCTACTAAAGTGAAATTGCATCTTATTGAGAATAAGCAAGAAAACTCGGAAACACTTGATTTTTCAGTTATGAAACCTAGTTCGATCGATTTTTTACCACCAAAAACCCCTAAAAATATTGCAAATTTCATCAAAAATTACAGCGCCTTTTTCTAGAACACAAAACAGATATCGTTTCGTTACCCCGTTACATACAAATATTCCTCATTAGGAGATGGTGGACTCGGGGCAGTCTCGGCTTCGACTGGCCCCTCGAAACCATATTATAATATAATATTTCCTCGTAAATCACTTCCGTTGTATCAAGATCTCCATAAGACAACATGGTCAACACCGGGATTCGAACCCTCCAGTCTCTCTCTCTGCAAAGACAGTGAGTGAAGAAACAATGAAACATCTTACCATTCACAACTTGTATCAATATCGCGAACAAAACCGCGCCAAGCCGGCACTTCCGCCAACTTGGATCCGCCATCTTGTTACGTTTGACAGTTGGCAGCACTGACACATCCGGTGGCCTCACATTTCACTGCACTGTAGCTTTTTTTCACGCGTAAAGTTTTTAATTTTACTGTATTCGGTTTTCGGTCACATTTAGCGTTTTGATATCTGAAACAAGAGGAATGCATTTCCATATAAATCGATCGTGCGGGTACAGCAACATCTATCCGATACGGGTTATAGGATGGGTGACCCGTTTCTATGTGGCACTTGTTTCGGGCGCTTATTAAGTGAAATGAGATGAAATTGAAATGAAATGAAATTTGTTTATTGACAGATAACATGGTTTACACAGATTCTACTTAACTAAAATAAGGAGATACTTAATTAGGATAATTTTTCGTAAAATAGGAGGGATCAGTGACAACCGAACTAGTGAAAACACTGTATCTCGGTTGACAAATGGTGCTCAATAAATTACATGTAAGGGATGAGCAACTTACGTGTATTTTGGACATAGATAATCAGAAAGGAGGATGCAAACTCTATGATTTTGGATGACACGTTATAAGCTGTATAGTACGAGGCCATTGTTTTCGCACGTCGGGTCTCGACTCGCTCTCTCTCTATCTCCCGCCAAGTCAAACGCCGAGTATCACTCTCGGGTCCCGCCCCGAGACGTGCCAAAACAATGGCCCCGTACTGTAAAGCTGACCAACCTCAGTGGCCAACAATCTTTTGGCGTGTAAGTGACGTTTTCAGGGGGTCGCCAGTTATACGCAACGTAATGCAATAATTAAACCTGTTAAAAATCGTCAGTTTCTACCTGTCACCGCACGCCGAATGATCGTTAGTGTCGCACGATCGGTAGTAGTCGTAAAGCTGTGTCAGAGGCCCATGGGGCAGCTTAAGGAGGGTGAAAAGATATACTCGTCAAACAGGAGCGTTATACGAGGTGTCCCACAGGGCGCTCTATTGAGTCCTGTACTATTCTCAATATTCACAGCAGACCTCCCCCAACACATTACGTATTGTAAACATCATCTCTATGCCGATGACACACAAATATATATATCTTTCAAAGCTGAAGATACCGCAAATGCCATCTCTAAAATCAACAAGGACCTAACTAGCATCTACGACTGGTCACAAAGCAATAGTTTAGCCCTCAATCCCGCAAAATCACAAATGTTAATTTTAGGAACAAAAAATCAAATAGCGAAGGCCTCAATACAACAACACGAGGTAAAAATTAACAACATTACCCTCGAGCAAGTATACCTTCAGCACGGAATCTGGGATTGATAGTGGATGGCGAGCTAAAATTTACTGACCACATCAACAACAAAGTTAAGACAGCATTTTACAAACTAAAAACTTTATACAAAATAAGATCATACATTGGAGAAGATTTGAGATTACGATTATGCGAAACTCTAATTCTGTCACTATTTAACTACTGCAGCACTGTGTTTGGCCCTAGACTGTCTGATAATACAGAGAGGGCAATACAGCGTGTACAAAATGCTTGTATGCGCTTCTGTTACAACATACCGAGAAGGGAATACGTAACTCCATACCTAAATAAATACGGAATCCTCAATATGAAAGCTAGAAGAGAGCTCTATTACGCCTGCACTGTTCACAGAATCATATGGAACAAAAGACCAGAATACCTCTTTGAAAAGCTGCAATGGGTCAATAACTCTACCCACAGAGCTTTGAGAAACAGTCAAATTAATAAACTAAAAATACCAGCACACAAAACAGTCCGTTACAGAAGCTGCTTCAGATTTATGTCTGCAAGTATATGGAATGATCTACCTCCTCCTCTGAGAACTAAAGTTAGTACTTACTTATTTAAGATAAAATATAGAGCAGCTCTAATCAAACGCCAAATCGATACAGAGAACCTGAAGCATGCTTACAGGAATGATATAAAAATAAAAAAACTATTTTTAAATAAAGAGCCCGCAAGCTACAGTCACATACGCACACACACACAAACACACACACACATATAGACACACACACCCACACATACACACACACAAGTACAACAGAAAAAATACCAACCACTACTACTCTACTATGCCCCAAATGATAACTATCTTGTGTTTTCATTGTAATTTATCCAATGTTATTATAATTTAGTAATTAAGTGTTGTTACAATTTAGTGATCTAATTTTTTAACACTGTCTTGCATTAGTTTAACTTCTCCTGGTGACCCTCTGTGACATTTTACCCCGCTCCAAATCTAAGGGAAGAGGGAGAGGCTGAAAATCAGCGCTACACAGAGTCCCGGCTCTGTGTCAGCAAGGGCTGAGCCACTTCCTATTGCCCCAGCAAAATTATTCCATGTAATATTAGTTACTATCCTGTATTTTCTTGGCAATAAACGTTTATTATGATTATGATTATGATTATGACTTCTGGCAGTCGGATTGGCCACTAGCCCGACACCAACCCCAACTACGCCAGCGAGGTGGAGTATGGCTCAATCTTACATGTATCCGGGGAAAGACCTGTGCCCCTCGGTGGGGACATTAATGGGCAACATTTATTTTACTTACTAGCTGACCCGGCAGACTTCGTACTGCCTCAATTTAATATGAACTTTATTGAATAGCAATAAAGTTCAAATTGACTCTAAAAAACGTTTGTATGGGAAATAGAAAAGGGCTGTTTTTAGGGTTTTCCCGGAAAATATTCGATTTTTTCTCGCCTTTTAAACCTTCCCTAGACCTCCACGAACATTTCAAGACTAAGATAAGATAAATCTGTTCAGCCGTTCTCGAGTTTTAGTGAGACTAACGAAAAGCAATTAATTTTTATATATATAGATAGATAGATAGATAGATAGATAGATAGATTACTGCAATAAACAAAACCTAATGACAAGTATTGCATGGCAAACATACAGACATTTGCTATTACAGTTATTTAGCTTATCTTTTCTAGACAATACTTCATAAATTACATTTTATATGGTTTCTAGAAAGCATCATTATCATTACAAATCAATAACTACAGTCCATTCGAGGAGAGTTGATAAAACCACGTTTCGAATTATTTTTTTACAGTGGCATAATTCTGTATCTTCTGACATATCTCTATTCCTTTTAAATTGAAATTACAGTTGCTCGTGTGAAATTCGCAATCGCGTTCTAAGTAATTGGCCAAACAAAATTTTTAAACTTTGCAAACATCGGTCAAAACAAAACAAAACGTATACGTATATGTCAGAGGGAATCGATAGAGCTACAGATTGCGAGGCGACGAAGGATTAAGAACAGAAAAGATCTATCATAGGTATCATCTAGGTACCTACTAGTATACTTGCAGCAAGACTGTAACATTTTTATCAACCCTCGCCAAAATGACTGTAAGTATATGAAATATCCGGGATCGTTATTCAGCTACAACAATGCTAACTGTTAACTGCATAATAAACACATAACAGTTGTTGTGTGCCAATCTTAGACCATAAGGTGCCAATGCAATGACAACTGACAAGAAGGTCCCGTGGGACCGTAATGGTTGCACCCTTTGGCACCTACAAAATATTTGGCGTTGTAAAGTAGAACAATAGACACGGGATTGTACAGAGTTGAATGGCGTGTACATGAGAAGGCCTATACTTGATAGTGAGTTCCCCGACAGGCTGATGATCATGATGACGAGTAAAGTAGATGCTGTGAGTGAATGACCGCTTATTGATTATGTTGATGAAGTTTTGTACGTACAGTCATTTTTAATAATTTTATTGTTTTGTAACTTTATTCGTTTTCCCTGTTATATTTTCTTTCTCTTCTCTTTTGAAGGTACGGTCTGAAAACCAGCGCAGAAAATGTTTGTGCTACTCACAGCAAACGCTGAGACCGTCCCTTTTTTGTCTTATTAAACTAATGTACCCTATTTAACTGTACTTTTTATGTATTTTTTTAAGGCAAAATAAACTATTTATATTCTATTCTATTTTATTCCATTCTATTCTACAGTTGTTTTAATAATAATAATAATAATAATAATAATTTATTGTTCAAAATAACAGGGTTTACATGATTAAGGTCCCTGCCTCCCAAAGTAGGAAAAACCTGTATCATGGGAGACAGTTACTTCCCAGTGGGTACATATTTTATTTTGTACAAAATTAGGTACTTAACAATTTTAAGGTTTATCTAGGTAATTAAAAGAGATAAATCTACAGAAAAAATAAAATAAAAATATAATAATAATAAAACTAATTGTTATTATTACGAGTATGTAGAGAGTGTGTAGTGTAATGAGAGTGTAGAGCGTAAATGTAGAGTGTAGTGTGTGTATGTTAATTTGTGTGTGTTGTGCATGTGTAGTTGGTGAAGGAAAGGAGGGGGAATCCAGAAAATTATGTTGTATCCTAATTTGAAATGTCAAGAAGCTTCTCTGTGTCTCCGTAGGAGAGCCTCAACAGCCATTTTTTAATTAATGGTTTGCAGACGGTTTTGGGTAGGTGATAAAGCTCGATGTCCCTGCTAATTTTGTTGTAGAGACGAGGCCCAGTGATATAAAGCTGCCTTTGAGCATGAGCAGTTTTACAGCTTTCTATCTCGAACACTCTGTCTTTTCTCCGCTTTAGGAGTAGCAAAGGATCATATGGGTGTCTTGTGTGTGTTCTCAGAATAGATTGTTGGATGAACAATTGCCTTACCGAGAGTACTTTGCACTCAGTGGAGTTTTATTGGAGTATTGAATGTCTGGATAAACGTGGGCACAATTGTGCCTGTGCCACCCCGTATGAGAAAAGGCTTAACGCTTAATGTTAGTACCATATTTGAAGTACTGACAATACACGTTAGCTTATGTGGATACCGACCGAAGCAATGGATGTGTCAACTTTATTTTGTGAATTCACAAAGTTATGTAGTAAGTACAAATAATATAACGTGCCTATTTTAAACCAAATATAAAACTAACATTATTATTAAAATAAAAACATAAATCAACATTACACTATATTAACATTTCGAGCAGATAAAAATATTTTCAGTAAAAAAACTTAATTATAGTCACATTAAAAGCTAATTGCTCTATCGATGTGCAAATCAACTTGCAGTGGCGTTTAGTGTTCGTTTAACATGACGTAAACATTATTATGTCGTGCTGAATAGTCTCAATCTCAATAGAAATCTATCTTAGTCGAAAGCCGGCGAGTCAACAGCGGGCTATATACTACTTTCTCTTACCGAAATACGTAACTTTATACTAATTGGCTACTCGCCTGGGTAGTTTAATATAAAACTTATGTCAGAAGTTGAAGCCTTATAAGCAAAAATGTTAGTCAGGTAGGCATTGAAATTGTACATTTTCAACAGTTTTAAGGCAAAAACATAATTTTGTTTAAAAAAACAGGTGGTACATTTGACAATATTGTGTTTAGTTTTGACCTCACACCACTATGTTTCTATAAAAGTTTCGAACAAAAAGCGTTATGATAGTCGAGTTCATTAATATGAGCAAATCCAAGGCTTCAAATATAATATCTGAGCAGATTCACTTATGTTTTACTGATGAACCTGCTCAGATATTTATGTACCATTCCATGTACATTTATATCTGAAGCCTTGGATTTGCTCATATATTAGTGAACTCAACTGTACATAAAAAGTTTTTTTGTTGACTACCATTGTCTATGGGAAAACGACGACCATATGAGTACGATTGAGCCATACTCCACCACGCTGGCCCAGTGCAGGTTGGTGGTCGGATTTTACGACTGCTAATACTACCAAATCATATTTTCCGGTGTTAAAATGTGTCAGTAGGCGACCGAATGGGAAATCGCGTTACGCTATGTGTGTAACTTGATACAAGCCACTTCAACTGCCATTACTCGGAAATGAATCGAAGGAATCCCGAAAATGGACCACCGTTTTAAACACATGCCTTTCGATGAAGTAATTATCGAATCCGAGCTGTTAAGCATGGTCGATTAACCGGTATGTTCAAGGTCCAACGCACAGGACACCACGGGTCTTCGTCCCAGAATGTGTAACACATACGTGTAATCGCGTATACCGTAATACATCATTGCTGCGTATAGTCATTAATGCTGTTGTAATAAGGTTGGTTTGAAGGTGTGTGGGGTTTTTGCTGAACGTTCAAGGTGGCTAGGCGATGCGTGCTATAACGGGGTTTAAAACAATTGTGGCTACTCACAAAATCTCAAGGCAGATGTCGCTAGTGCAGTTCGGAGTCTTATCTGTCAAGGTTGTCAAATTATATTTACTTTCATAGTTTCTCTATTGCATACAATAACTGAGAAAACAAAAAATAAATAAACAAATCAAAGGCAGGCGTATCTCTAAAAAGAGATCACTTCCAGCAAACTAAGTTCCGTTATGAGAAATTGATAGCAGAACAGGTGTTTTTAGGGTTCCGTACCCGAAGGGTACCAAACGGGACCCTATTACTGAGAATTCGCTGTCCATCGGTCCGTCCGTCCGTCTGTCTGTGGTGGTAGCTAGACAGTTGAAATTTTCACATTTTCTATTGCCGCTATAACAACAAATACTAAAAAACAAAAGAAATTTCATATTAAGGGGGGCTCCCATTCAACTAACGTGTTTTTTTTTTGCGGTTTTTTATAGATAATAGTACGGAACGGAACCCTTCGTGCGCGAGTCCGACTCGCACTTGGCCGGTTATTTGTATCTGGTTTAAAAATAGATTGTTTGTGTTGTGCCTATTTGGTCATCGTTGTAAAACACTCCTGTGCCTCTGCCACCCCGTATGGGAAAAGGAGTGACGCTATGTTTACTTTGTTGAAAGAAAAATATTTTTTTGGCAGATGACTAGCCAAACTCAACACCGTTAAATATAAAATCAGTTTGATAGATTTTCTGAGTCACTGAGTAAGAGTTAACTTTTGAAATTCGGGTCAAACTCAACTCCAATGTACTTCAATCTTATTCAACGGGGTCAAGTCTAAGCGAAACCAAAATGTGACCAATCAACAAAACATACACAACACAGACTGACGAGCGAAATGTAGGACAATGGGTGACTCAGACAGGTTATAGGATTTTGAAATTCGCAATTTTTATGTGACTAAAAGGTCCCCAAATGAGCCTCTAATACAGAAAAAATGCCTTTTGCTATAAGGGGAGACAGAGGCCCAACTATGCCTACTTTTAGCCAGTACTTAATTCTATTTTGAGTGACGGGGGGCTATGGATTACTGAAGGTTTCCTCACGATGATTTCCATCACCGAATGTACTAAGTTATTACAAAATTAGAACGATGTATAAAGTTACTACAAAGTTAGAACGATGTACAAAGTTACTACAATGGATTATACAGAGAATCTTGTATATTTTCTCTTGGCAGAAAATACTAGAAAACAAAGGAATAAATTAAATACTAGAAAACAAAGGAAGATTATTTTTTAAGAAATATTTGATTTGTCTATTAAATCACGCACAGTAGTCCGCTTATAAGACGCATTTACTTTGGCATCATTTATTTTGTATATTTAACTGCATTATTCTGTACATTAGCCCTACTATTTCTCTGATTAAATCTACTGACTATAAAAACGTAACATAGTAAGGGCTTCTAATATTTCTTTGACTATTTTACAAAAAGTAGGACACAGAAAAGATAATTTTATTGTGACTCAGGCTACCAGGATGTCAGAACTCAGAAGTCGTGAAGCGGTGCGCGACACTGTTATGCAATTTTCGCGTTGCGCCAAAACGTTGCGAAGATTGTGAATGTAATATATGAGTGTTGCAGCGTGATGTTGGATTTACGTCATGGGGATTTTGCTTCAATCGGAAACGGATATTACTTGGGTAATAAAATAATAAACTACTCACAGTTCTGAGAGCTGTCTCAGTTATGATGTCACATGGTTCCGCCGAATCAAATTCAATCATGGGTCCGCTTTTATTATTAACTAACTTAAGCCCGTGACTTCGCCTGCGTAGTTAAACTTTTTGGTCAAATAAAAAACACGTCCATTTTTTGAGTCCTTATTTTCCCATAGAAAATTACTAACATCAGGACTTTTTAACCGATTCAGTCTCCAATTTTAAAGTAAAATGATCGCTTTTCACAAAAGGAAGCTACCCTTCAGCTTCTACTCATCTTTATCCGTTTCGGCGCTGCGTTGATATGACTCAAGTCAGTCAGTCAGTTAAGACTTGCTCTTTTATATTATTCATTATTTTCACAAGTTTGACGTAAGTTTTTAAGAGCTAAGAGCGCTTTATTATTACGGGCTCAAGTCCCGGACCCATGGCCGGTAACTCAAAGTGTAAACTAACAAACGTCGGAGTCAAAGGTTTCTCATAATGTATACGACAAACGAGATACATAAATATAGCGTCACGCCATTTCCCAAACGAGGTGGCAGAGCCACAAGTAGAGTTTCCTCAAAAGTGGTAAAAAGCAGCAACGGTGGGCCTTAGCGCATGTAGCTGTAAAGCGGAGTGGGTATAACGGTAGAGACAGGTGGAGTTGTGTTGGCCTACATACGTGCGTGTGCGCACAGGTTTGTATTGTGGAATGCGTTTCGATTATTATCGGCCTTCTTTTCAGCTAAATCTGTCAAATCCAAATCGTATTAGATTCATTTTCAATAACCTATATGTATCCATGATTTTGACATATATTTCACGCAAAACGGAGTATTAAATACTGGCTAAAAGTAGGCACAGTTGTGCTTATACCACCTCGTATGGGAAAAGACGTGACGCAATGTTATGTGTTATTTACTTATTCTACTATTTATGGATATACTTATTATGAAAAATTACTCCCTAAGGCCTAAGGGTCAAACTTTATGGGATCATTATGGTCACAGTCACTACCATCTTTTTTATTATGTTGTTGTTTGTTTGTGTATTTGTACGCAAAAAAATACTGTATATTTACTATATGTATTTGTACAAGTATAAAGTCGCAAAATCTTTCACTTTTCGTCCCCTAGAAAGTAAAATTTTATGTTTTAAATCGAGAAAACCTATACGCGATTGTCTCTGCCTACCCAGCAAAGATCATAGCGTGATGATACGAATAATCAATACAGAATCGAATACTAACATTTTCCACTTGAACAGTTTTGTTTAAAAAAAACTTTTGTATCGAGAAATCAACGAGTCAACGACCTTTTTGTTGAGACGACGTATATCTATTGCAATTCGCACTCTATGTTATATTATATCACTAGGACCGAATTTACGAACTCAGGACCTAAATTTTTTATCCACTTGAGAGATTTTATATTCACCTAAAAAAGCACGTTATTGGGATTGATGGAAGGATCCTGTCGTTGTATTATTTTCATTGAGCTTTATTAATCTGTAATTGAGGTTCTAAAAAATCAATAACATGGAGCATCAAATCTAGGATTGGAAATTTCGCCCACTTCCAGACCATCTATCACTACAAAACTTGTTATGAATATGAAGTTTAGAAGACAATACAATAATATGGTATTATCAAACTGATCTGATGGTGGAGGTCGAAGGTGGCAGACAGAGGGAACCCTGGGATGGTTACTAGTAAACCCATCGAGTTTGAGCTCATTCGATTCGTCGTGACAAGTCCTATTCATAACTTTTAGCGAAATTCTCATTATCATCATGGACAACGAAATTGTGATAAAATAATTAAATTTTAGCGCCGTCGTCGTCGTCTCCAATCTCCATCACCTCTTTCCTCGCCTCCCACCTCAAGAATCGACGACAACGTCAAAGACACAAAAAATGGCTATTATAACGACCATTTTTTGAGGTTCGTTGACCTCCCCACAGTGAAACTAAATATTTTATAAGTAATTTGTGAAATGGCCGACATTTTGGTTCATATAACATGATATAACGTTAGCTAATATGCATACTGCTGAGTTATTACTATAAATTAAGTGATGCCTAACCGTTAGGTGCTTCTAATTTAATTTAAGTTAGAGAGTTATTGATAGATACTAAAGCGTTATTTTTATCTATCTGTGCCTGTAATATCAGAAATATACCTCTAGATAGATGACGGTGAAATAACACAGATAGATAGGTAGGAAGATAGTATTCTGATGATACGTACAACAGAATATAAAGGCTAAATATGCAATTAGGCGACGTAAAAAAACTGTCCTCTTAGGCCATACAAGCGTGGTGCATCAGGTCTCGCTTTTTAATTTTTACGGTTTTAATTTGTTTTAAAAAGTACCAAGAGATGTAATTTATTAACTGGCTAAGCGTGGGTACAACTATGCCACTTCCAAATGGTATGGGAAAATACGTGACGCTATTTTGTGTTATTTTATTACAATATTTAGTAAGTTTTTACATACTCGTCATCTTTTCCCCTAACGTGGTGGCAGGTGGCAGGGGCACAACTGTGCCCAATTTTAGCAAGATATTCAATACTCAGTTTCACTTGACAGGGGGCAAGATATCACGCTTTGTAAGTTTTACATACAATACACTTGTGTCCTTGTATCAAACACTAGTGAGGTTGACAGAAGGTGCTTTTGTAGGTATCCGTGACAATTTCACTTTCTAGTCGCTTAGCATATATCCGAGTAATGCGGGCGACAAACTGTTATTATATTACTATTGAGGTAGGTACAGATTGCGCCACGATTCTATGGCTCCAAGTGAGGTGTATCAAATGTCTTTCTAGATCATCAGATTTATTTTTTATTTTAACCCCCGATGTCCAAAAGAGGGGTGTTATAATATAAGTTTAAAGCGTCTGTCGGTTGGTCTGTGTTTCGTTCGTTCTGTGTCTGGCCGTGGCATTTTGGCTCTCTAGCGGTCAAACAAGTGGACGTGATAGAGTTTTCTATAAATAGTAATATACTTTCCTCCCATAGTTCTTACATATTTTTTGTTAAAATCGGTTCAGCCTTCGATAGATATAGAAAGAAAAGTGGCCAAACGGGTGGACGGATTTTGATGCGGTTTTCTGTAAATGGTAGGTGATTTTCAACCTAACCACATCGTTCAAAACCTATGAAAAAACATAACAGATGAACTGGGTCTTTTGGTTCGGTGGCCGAGCCAGTAGCTGATAGACTTCTAGTAGTAGATAACTGGAATATCTTTTTAGGACGTTTTTTATATTTTTTATCTGAAAATGCTGTACGCGACTGTACAAGACCAAGCCTTTCCCGTGTCCGTATAGAATGCTGAGTGAGATCGAGATAAAGATAATAAATAAGTATAATTATAATACTCATCACAACACGCCAGTTAGTTAAGGGGAAGAATCTTAAACAGCGCCACTATGGTGAAAACACCGTACCGTGGCTAAAAGAGGGCACAATTGTGCCGTTGCCATGCCGTATGGGAAATAGCGTGTCGCAATATTATTATTATTTGTATCGTATCATCCGTACTCCGCTCCGTACTCCGTACTCTCAAAAGAAGATTGCGTTTAGGTTGTTTTTATGTTATACAGCTCGGGAAACTAGTCTTTTTTGTAGCTATAAATCAATCAAATTCTTTCGTCAATTAATTAATTAAGTAATACATGGGTAATACCTACATTCTCTTTGGTGGAAGAGGACTTTAGGTTTTACCGTTATTTCAAATAAAGTTAGTTGAAATATTGTTATACACATAAGTTATTTAAGTTTTTCGTTAGGGCATACCGCTTGGTCCGTATGGTTCATTCATTGTTGAGCAGCTTCGGACGAAAGCTGACGGAAAATATACATTAGAACTTCATAAAACAAATCTCAGTGTTACCTTTTCTTACACTGGGTGGCGAAAACACATCTGTGCCCACTTTTAGCCAGTCGTTCAATACTCCTGATTGGGGCAAGGGTTTTCCTTCATCCTACAGTTTTCAAAGCCTTCAAAATTCCCTACAGTCTTGACTAGCCTTCAAAATTCCCCGGAGCATTTCTGCATACGACCTCAAGTTATGAAACCTTCTCCTTAATGGGCGGGTCTTAGGGCCTTAGGGCTCCGCTGGCCGCATGCCAATGACCGGTTGCGGCTCTGGGTTAGTAGGCCCTTAAGGACTGGTGGCTCGTTTGAAGACCAGTCGAATGAATATTTTATTTAGATTTTATTTTCGTTTTGTAGGTGGCTACTTGGGTGTGAAGTGAATACAGTTGAGACAAATAACTTAATAACAGTCTTGCCTTTTTCCATATGGGTAGGCAGAGGCAAAAATTGTGTACAGGTTTAGCTAGACAATTAGGTATTCCGAATGCACAAATGTCAACTGAAAATGTAACTGACTCTCTAAAGTCATCCTAACCTACAAGATTCATAATAAATTCGTATTGCAGCTAAGTTTAATAAAATAAACTTTGTCGTTGACGCTATCTTGCAAAAGACCGACATTCGGTTCGGCTACGGCTAGAGGCTCTCAAGATTTTGGTTCGTGTGTCTGACTCTCATCTCAGGTCTGACTTAGCGAAATGGTAGCGTGCGACATGGATACCAACCTTATTTCATTAGTTTTCGCAATTATTACCAAGCCATAAATAAGGTTCTGGCGGGAATAAATTTCCCAATATTTGGATTATGGATTAATTGATACTCTACTTGTGCTCTATTTGGTTTATTATCAATACTCAGCATGTTAAGCTTAAAGGAAACTGTGTACAGTGGAAAACCAATTATTAACTTTCGCCTTTCTCATCTATTGAGGGAAAGAAAATACCCATAGACAATGCCATCATTAGGCCTACATGTAGCCTAGCTAGAGCTATCAAATGATGATGCATGCTTTCGTCAGAATGTTTTTTTCTCGTGAACCTCCAATCTCCTTATCAGCGGTGATAGGCTAGCCCCTTATTTTTGAAGGTTTGGTTGGATATCAGTATTGAAAAACTGGCTAAAATTGGGCCCAGTTGTGCCTCTGCCACCCCGTATGGCAAAAGGCGTGATCCTCGACGAAGAAAAAGAGCTATTCTTATCCATATTCGTTTATCAGTGCTTGAAGTATAAAGCATCTTTCTCTGTGTGTCTATCTGTCTTTGGCACACTAGCCCTCAAGCAAGTTGGTTTTTAATGTGGTTTTCTGACAACCCGTTCCCTGGGATGTTTCTGATTTATTACAATCGGTTCAGTGGTTCCAAAGTTATCAACTAGGAAACAATTAGAAATTAACGCAACTGCACAAACAGGTGCCGGCCAATTTAGTTCAATATTAGTTTTGACTGAAAGTTGACGGTTTCAGGCTTCGGGATAGGTACCTAGGTGTGCACAGCACAACACAGCCAAACGACCACTCAAATTTTAAGTGACATTCAAAGTCATGGTGTCACTGTCTCTTGCTCGGGAACTGGCACCGTGTGCATGAGATTTAAGCGGCACTTTACCTGATACTATCAGACAGGGTCAATCCTCAGCCAACATTTAAAGGGCTATTACATTGCGCTAAATGAGTGCACTTTCTGCCAATGTAATAAGCAAAAGGGTAAGGGGAAAAGGCTCCCTTCCACAAGGGCCCTAAATTTAGCGCAGTGTAATCTAATAGGTCCTTTAGCCAGGTCACAATCACAACCGAATTTGCAGGTCCTTTCCTCCAGCACATTGCGCAACGTGAAGCTCGGCGTCTGTGGATTTGGAATCGGATGTAGGGGAAAATTTATACCCGCGGCCCGCGACGTAACCATAAAATGGAAATGACGTCATATTTCTGAAATATATCAAAACTTGTACCCTTCCGGTCTCTCCACTACACGGAGAACGACGAAGGAGTTTCTTGAGTGCGCGAAGAACTTTTTGTTCTCCTGACATCTAAATACCTTCTTTCTACCACCTACAAACAATTAACCCACCTGCTTATTATATCAGCTGATGATCTCTCCCAACAAGTAGGATGGGATGAAGCAAAAAACACTGTTTTTATCTCTCTCTACTTTCACAAATCCATCAACACACACGGTTCCGTTCTAACACACACTCAATCTCCAAGTTTCATTACTCGATCGCGCAATCACCAATTTACCAACAGAAACACGACACAAGTTCCAATAAAATCAATAAACGGACGGACCAACTTTTTCGGTTAGAAAACGAACAATTTATTTTTTCTTCCGGAGATTTGACAGTTTTTATTTTTAAAACGCGCGGCAAGCGTCCGTCGCTGACTGGCGCGTCACAGAATGAAACCGAGAGACGAGTGCGAGGGAAACGCACGATACTGATCACTCAAGAGCGAAAGAGATGGGTGGAAGTAAAGTGTAGCGGTGTAGTTCCCCTTTCGCGCCTCAACTTTCTAAAATGCCGCGAGGTCTGTCTTTTCGGCCGAAATTGCTAGTCATTACTTTCTGTTGAAAACAAAGCCGATTTGATGAATGAAATTAATGTTCTGGGGTTACGGTCGCACCTAAGATTCTTTTATGATTCTCCGCAGATTTTTGCTTATTCTGCGTACCTGTACTTCATAGGACATTGGGTAGGTAAGGCAGATAAATAAATTATTATTTACTCTTCTTCTGAGACACGGAACTCAAAATAATAAGCAGTCATCCATAGGTACTTAACCCAGGTAGGTAAGTGGCTACACCCTGCACATAATTGAAAGCAGGGTTATATTATAATAAATTGTGGAAGTTACTCTCGTTTACCTTTACTTGCAGTTGATTGTACTAAATTCTTAGCCACAAGCAAATGATTCATAAATTCGACAGTGTCAGACGTGGCTCGTTGGTCTAGGGGTATGATTCTCGCTTCGGGTGCGAGAGGTCCCGGGTTCAAATCCCGGACGAGCCCGACCAGTAAAACGGTTTTTTTGCTTTTTGTAAGCCGTGGATTATTTCTTCAAATATAACCGTATACCATGTTTTCAAATAATATTATTTCAAGCATTTTCGTACCTAACGTCAACTACACTACTCCGGAAAATTCGGATATACCTACTGGAAATACGTGTGCTGTCATCTGTCTGTTTATTAGATAAATCACTTACAGACACTGCCTACACAGTCTATACAGTCCAAAAATTACTAGTTAGTAGCGCTACTCGACTCTAGACGTCGCTACGCTATGCTCACTGAAATGCAAGCAATCCAAGCATTTTAAATTGTACAACAATTGTACAATGAAATAGACCAAGCTGAAAGCTTTTCGTTTTGGTCGTGTTAAACGACAGGTGGTCACCTCGGCCCCCTTGCCCCGCTCCGCTGAATGAAAAAACCCCCCGGCCCCCGACCCGAAACACAACGGAACCTTGCAAAAGTTGTAACTTTCAACAACAAGCTTTTTACGCTACTTTTGTGCCTTTTCAGAGTTTGAACCGATAGTTAACTTGCTAATTTAGATATCTAAGTGATTTAAAATCCATTTTGAGCTGTGAAACTGTGTGAAATATATAAATAAACTGAAAAACATGTCCGGAGCCAGTGCAAGTAGTTCTTCGCAAAGTCCACCGAATGTAGCTTCAATGAACAATGTCAGTGCTTTTTTCCAAACCGCGAAGAAATATGAAGAGCTCAACGTCATTGGAACAGGTAATTTTGGGTAGATTCAATCAGGAAATTGCCAAATAACCTAACAAAACATGTGCCGGTTCGCAATTAAACTCGCGCATTTTTTTCCAACAGTGCCCTTGATCACCCCTTGATTCTGTCATTCATCATGCCTGAATGAAAAGTACAGTTCAGCTACTTAGGAATTATTCGAGATCCAACTAAACTCTACTTACCTATTTCGGTCTATGAAATAACCCGCACACATACAACAACAAAGTTGCAATAAATGATTTGTATTTGGTCGGAAGGACGGCCAGCTCATGAATCAGTTGCCACTAGCTAGAATGTCACTTGTTTCGTTTCCAGGGGCATACGGCACAGTGTACAAAGCTCGGGACCTGCACAATGCTGGGCAGATCGTCGCTATGAAGAAAGTTAAGGTGCCGTTAACACAGGACGGCATCCCACTGTCCACATTGAGAGAGATTGCATTGTTGCGACAATTAGAGGCATACTCACATCCTAATATTGTTCGGTGGGTATTTATCATTTAAGGGATGATTTATATTACAACGGGCATATCCGGGGCGTCTGGGCTCAGGGCAAATTTTGTGCCAAACCCCGGATGGCCCGGACACACTCTGTTGTAAAATAGATCATCCCTAAAGATATCCGTGGTCTAATGGGTCTCACACTTGCATCTCCTACTGGAGATCGCCATTTGATCCTGTTGCTGACTATGTTCCAATGAGTTAAGTAATTTATCTTCCCTTAAATTCATGATATGGAAAACATGGTGATTCTGCCACCCTGTATGTGAAAGGTGTGGTGCTATGTAAACTACACAAGATTACAAATATGTGTTATAGTTTTCACTTCTCTAAATCTACATACTATAAATGTTTTGAACCCGGCGAACAGCTGATTTGTATGGAGAAGTGAAAATAAAGTTGCTCTGATCAACTCAGTTTCATAGTGAAAGTTGTTCAGTGTGATGTCCCTAACAACCCCCTAAAATATGACTACACATTTCTGTTACACCCTGCATTACATGAACTTTTAATTTAACTTTTGTTTAATGATCTCCAGACTTCTGGACGTCTGTCATGGCGGCCAGCCGTTGGACAAAGAGCAACAGCTGGTGCTGTACCTGGTCTTCGAGCATGTGGAACAAGACCTGGAGTCATACCTGAAACGAGCCCCCGGGCCACTCTCCGAGAACCGGATACGAGTAAGTCTGGGGGGCAAATCTACCAACTGATATATCTCGACCCGTTTTTGATCGAAATTACTAAGATGTGAGATCGTTTTCGGTGGAGATAGCAGGTATTGAAAGTATTGAAACCGATATCTCGACTATGGAGGTCATCTTGATAGCGCGAGAATTGGTGTCTGGGCCCACACTAGCCTAGGATATCCTGTGTTAGGAACTAGAATTAGCAATGTCACAAAATGTTTTTATAGCCCATTAATGATCCTTCCTCTGCCCCACCTAGATTTCTAATTAAGTGCCAAAACTATAAACAATATGGGTTGCCATAAAAATAAAAATAAAACATTTTATGAAAAAATATTTCTTTTGCAGAGTATGTCCTACGATATTCTATCCGGTATAGACTTCCTCCATTCGCATCGCATCGTCCATCGGGACTTGAAACCCCACAACCTACTAGTGACATCTACCGGCCGGGTGAAACTTGCAGACTTCGGGCTGGCCAAGACCTACGATACTGATATGAAGCTCACAAGCGTGGTGAGTTGATGTGCCGCTAGATGGCGTACTTAGTCGATATTCGGTTTTGATGTAATCTTAGATGGCGTAAGTGAAAACTAATATAGAAACTACTTAGTACAAGTTTCGACTTCTTAGCCATGTGAAATTTCCGGGGCGGCTCACGCCGCCCGTATGTTCTTAGACGGTGCTGATTATTCGACTTGCTAGCCATGTGGAATTTCACGCCCCCATGAGCTCATCTATTTAATAACCTCGTATTTTTCTGGTACTGATTTTTGAACCATAATCATATGCGGTTTTTCTGGTAGGGAAACAAATATGAATAAAGCCTACGAAAATATATTTTTTATTAAAACCGCCATTTTTTATTAATTTTGAAATAATGATATGTATGGGTAGGATTTATATCCTGTATCCTTTGCATAACTAAGCAGCAAAAAAAAACTGTCATTCATTCGATTGTCATTTTGACGTCCGCGTCCACGATGCCATCGTTTTGTATCGCCAAAACTGACTCGGAACGTCTTCGTAGACGCTGCAATCGACCGTGGCGCGACTCGGAACTAGTCGGAACAGGGGGCTGTTGACATTGACGGGACAGAACAGTGTTGCCATAATAAATTATTGTTCTGGGTGGCAGTTTTATATCAAAAGAATAATAATTTTTAAATCACAAAAACTAAAAAACGGCGGTTTAAAAAAAATATCATGATATATATTTAGAATCCATAAATTATATTCTTTCATATAAATATGGTTTTAGCTTGGTTCATGACTATTTCGAATAAAGTACCAACTGTCTAGGAAAAAGTACACATCTCCTTTCCGGGGCGGCTAACGCCGCTTATCAGTTCTTTTGGGGTACTCGTTACTCTTACTCCACTTGCTAGCCATTTGACGCCGCCCATATGAGCTCTTCTAATAACCTCGTTTCGACTGTCTAGCCATGTGAAATTTCCGGGGTGGCTAATGCCGCCAATGTGGCTAATCCCAAGCAGCACATTAGCGCATTTAGCAGCCAACTAAACATGGTTGGTGGCAAAAATCACTATAATGGGTCGCATATCAGTGCAGATTATAACGACTAGTTTTTAACTCAGCTCTAAGTTCTACAGGAGAACAAAATATTACTGATAATGGCATATTGGTGAATTTTGCCACCATTTAACAACTTGTAGTGCTTAATTGTCTAAATTCGAACTAACAGTGGCAAATAGGCTTTTATATTCACTGATATGACACCCATAGTCGCAAATGGGTTGTTAAAATTACTGTTATGCCTATTTGGCACTTTGAGATCCAAAGAATGGCATATTAGTGTATTTAATGACTTATAGTGGCAGCTATAAGCTTAGGTTGTTATATGCACTAATATCCTACTTTGAGTTCTTTATGGGGGTCGCCAAGAAGCGAGAGTACCAATTTTCACTTATATAGAACGACAATGACACTTGAAGTTGTAAAACTAACTAAGATAGCTAAGTAGCCCCATAAATATTTACACAAAAACCGTTAAACATCAAACCGGCCAAGTGCGAGTCAGACTCGCGCACGAAGGGTTCCGTACCATTATCTATAAAAAATCGCAAAAAAACACGTTAATTGTATGGGAGCCCCCTTTATATTAAATTTATTTTGTTTTCAGTATTTTTTGTTATAGCGGGAACAGAAATACGTCATCTGTGAAAATATCAACTGTCTAGCTACCACGGTTCATGAGATACGGCCTGGTGACAGACAGACGGACGGACGGACGGATATCTTGAGATTTTAAGGTACTTTCCCTCCAGGGCCCATTCGTTTGTTCCACCCTGTATATGTGTGAACTGTCACTGTATTTTTCATGAAATACCCAAAAAGTTTTGTAATTGTAATTATTGTAATTTCTTTATTGTACTCACATGACAGTAAAAAAATAGCTTAACTTAGAAAAAATATGTACAAAGGCGAGCTTATCTCTAATAAGAGATTTCAGTTTTGTTCAAATTATCATCTTATGTCAGAATAACTTTGTAGCTAGTTGAAAAATAACATTTGAATTGATTCAAAGCTTGCCGCGCTTTTAGGGCCTTTAGTACCTACTAAACGCCGCCGTAAGCAGCACTGTCTACAACTTACTGGAAAACGTGAGACACCCATCTACAATTTCCGTACAATGAGGTTCACTCACTCATTATGTCAATGTCATGCAGACTGCAAAACATCATTTCAACGCTCCAAAGAGTATTTAATTAAAACATCACTGGCAGCCAAACTTGAAGTGGCCAAAAGGAAAAAATGAATTTCTGAGCTCTGAGATTTGTATGAAAACAAAAGTAATTAAAAACTATTAATTTTATAATTATTTTCTAAAAGTTCTACAGAATAAATAGAGACGTCGTAATTCATCCATTAATATTTAAAGTCTTTGTAGAAGTCCGGGGACGACATTGCCATATCATTTAAATTTAGTTTCATTAAAAGAAGGCTTACCTACCAAAACAAAATGGCCTTGGTATAAACTTTTCAAGCGTGTTGTGAAGACGTATCTTGTACCGAGACCACTTTCAATTTGTAATATCTCTCGATCAAAGTTGAGCTATTTTAGGCTATTCACGCTGAAATTTTTTTGGTGACTGCTTTCAACAATAAATAACATAACATAACATTTACATACAGGCACTTACATTGCTTCTGGCCCCACACTAGGATACCCTGTGTCGTGGGAACCAGAAACAGCGACAACACAAACATGTAAACATCCAAGACTTGGGGTATTTTTTTTTGTCCCCAGCCGGGATTCGAACCCGGGACCTCTCGCATGGTAGGCAGACGTGCAACCGCTGCGCCACAGAGGTCGTCAATACCAATATCTTTTGTTGTAACGTTTTTCTCTAAAAGTAGGTACGTGAAATGTATTATTATTATTTAAAACAGTTCGAGTGTTTCTGCCATAGCGTAGAAAACTGTTTTAATGACTTACTCATCGTTCTTGGAATAATTTAAACAGTACCAGCAGCATTTAAAAAATACCGAAATTTCGGTATGCCGGTATTTGAAATTTTCAATACAGCTAAGATGTATTACAGCGTAATTGTTCCTACCTTCGAAGTCCATCATCAGACCAGCTCGGTGGTACCATAAGAACATGCTCCAAGAAATCTACTTTCGAATAAAAAAACTACATTCAAATTGGTTCACCCGTTTACGCTCCGCGAGCTGAGAGACAGAGACAAAGATACACAGATACCCAGAGTGACCCACGCGTTAAATAAAATCATAACACCCCTTTTCGAGCAGAGCCCATAAACCCTTCGATCGCGATCTCGCTTAGTAGTACATGCGATTCGCTTTCAAAATCTGGCCCCAAGTATTTTTTTGTTTTCTCACGGATCACCAATTGAAACCGAAAATAGTTACTACAGGGTCTAATATTCACTCATTTGATAAATTCGAAGGTGCATTTAGGTGATTTTTGGATGTATAGGTGCCATTATGGAGTAAATAAGCTGATATTGCAACTGCAAGTAATTGGTTTGATCGCCATGATTAAAAGATGGCGAACGCAAATTGCAAATATTTTGAGACGATTAAAACAATAACAAGTTTACAACGTAAATTTGACGCGTATCTGATACATTCTAGCAACAAAATAATCGCATTCTGACCACCAGATTCCAGATTTTCAACAGAAAATGTAAAAGTGAGGTTATGTTACAATTAATTATTATATTTTTTTTGATGAAATTTTCATCAGAACGATGGCGCATTAAAATCTTATAAGAAATATAATATGCACTTCACAATAAAATCAAAATTGCACCGGTTTTATCTGATCCTAAGACAGAACATGCGCATGTACCTAATTACGTAAATATGTTGTTGTTAGAGTGTAGAAGTCTAGCCATCACCATTCGTTAATAACGCACTTACCTTCATCTCTACCAGTTCCAATATATAATCACTCAGTCTACTTACACAAACAAAACAAAGCAAAAACAATCCTGCTTGCCACTAATAGTACTACACTGATCTAATGAACGAACTGAATAGACTATCATTCGTTCAATCAGTCCAATTTGCACTTGAAGTTCCAATTTTCACCAACGGTAGCAATTTGAACGCGTTTAGACCTTATTAGATCTTTAAAATAGGCTGCTATTTTTCGCCTTTTGGTTGCATATAGGTGCTATATAGGTTCTAACCACCTATATAGCACCTACGTTAGATCCAAAAATCACCTTGCGTAGCAATTTGATATAATATGGAACTCCTATGCCACCAAATGTGCTGCTTGGGAATGTTCTTCTGAGATACTTGTTACTCCACTTGTTAGGCATGTGAAATTTCCCAGTCTAGTTCTTCTGATAACTACCCACCTCGTTATTCGATTTGAGATTTCCGGGACGGCTAACGGCGCCGATGACTTCTTGTTGTTTGCTTGACCTGTTTTAATGTTATAGTTGACCCTTGAACTGTAATAAAGTTAAATGACCCTCCCCCAAAATCTTGAGCTTTGACCGCGCCTGATAGTAGGTGTGTGTAGATGCACCTCCCTGAAAGTAATCCTGGCGGCGCCCATGGATGCTAGCATGGATCAGAACTAAACATCGGCACTTACTTACTAGAAATTGGGTGAAATAGTCCAATAGAGGACCGATCACCCGCCTGTTTTCAGCGGTCGTCCCATCTCATCATCTATGTATCTAACGCACGCCACAACAACCCCGTGCCCCTTAGGTGGTGACGCTCTGGTACCGGCCGCCGGAGGTGCTGCTGCAGCGCGCCTACAACACCGGCGTGGACGTGTGGTCGTGCGGCTGCGTGCTGGCCGAGCTGCGCACGCGCGCGCCCCTGCTGCCCGGCGCGCACGACGCGGGGCAGCTCAGGGAGATCTTCAGGTGAGGATTTTACTTAGCTACCAAGTGGAGCAACGATTCTCTGATAAGATCTCTTGGGCGGTGGAAGCCGCCCCGGAAATTCCACATAGCTAGCAAGTCGAGTGATGGCCTACGCAGACTGAGACGGCATCCCGCGGGATGCCACGGCATTTTTAAACCATATTAATTTATGTCTTCGGTACGTTTGAATGTCCATTGGTCCATTAGTAAAAACTCGCCATGCCGTCCCGGTCTGCGTAGGCCTTCGAGCCTCTCATGACGAGGCAGGCAGGCACAACGAGGACTCATGGGAGTTGAGAGACGATATCCTCCCGGACGAAATCGTGGGCGGCGCGAGCCGCCTCGAAAATTCCATATGGCTAGCAAGTCAAGTAAAGAGTCGCGGATAGCTAGCAAGTAGTAACGTGAATAGGCTTGTGGCCTGTCAAGTCATATTAGATACTTTTTATGAACTGTCAAAACGGAACTTTTGTTCCTGAGTTCTATGAAAAAACAACAGAATGACGTCATGTAAAAGTGCCATCAAATGCTGTCTTTTTTTGCACAAAATTGACTTCATAAAACATATCTGCTGGAAAATACAATTCTGAGAATGTCAAACCATTTTGTATATAATGCTTCAACTTAAGACTTGTTCCTAGATTTATTGGATTACCTTGGCCGCAAGCCTATTGCAGAAGAACTTATGGGCGGTGATTTCACATATCTAGCAAGGCCGCCGCTGAAATCTTCATGAACCGTCAAGTTTTAGGAGTTTTAGCATATTGACGTAAATGATTTGGGGGGGAGGGCATGACTTCCTTGACCACCACCCCCCCTTCGAATCGCCTCTGGCCGAGACGAAAACCAATAAAAACATTATCTGGATTTTTTGTGGACGTTGGACGAGCTAGGTGTTAAGAGATCTCTTCCGGGGTCGCGTTCCGTGACATCGCCGTCAGCGCCATAATCGATTACAGCGTTTACGATGCCATCGTTTTGTATCGCCAAAACTGACTCGGAACGGCTTCGTAGACGCTGTAATCGATTTTGGCGTGACTCGCTACAGGGGGCAGCAAACCAAGTTCCTAGTTCAAGTGAATGTTATGAGTGCAAATTGTCGACAGATTGATCGGCCGGCCGTCAGCTCAAGAATGGCCCTCTAATACTAGCGTCCTCCGAGAAAGCTTCCCCGACTACCCGCCGGCGGACCTAGCCGAGGTCATACCGAGGATACACCCGCAAGCTCTCGACCTCATCAAGGTAATAACTGTTAACTATTTAATACACTCCCCGAAACCATAAATTGCTGCTTTCGAACCGATAAAATCGCCCACCGATAAATTTTAGTTTGTAGAAGTACCATACCAACACTAATAAATAGATGTCGCTACTGCTGTAATATTGGTTTTTGTACTATACGCGTTGTAAAAAAAATCGATATTGCGGAATCGGATGGCCGGGGTCTTACCGAGGTCACTCGACTTCATCAAGGTGACAACAGCGTCACGACTTCCACAATTTTTGTCCTCAGACAGAGCAGAGCCATTTTTTGCGTGGCTAATTTGTAGAAGTACTAAACACTAACAACAGATGTCGTTACTGCCGCATAATGTGATTTTCATACAAACCTACATCGCGGTGTAAGATGTCTCGGCATGCGGGATTAGCAGCTATAGAAGCTATAGCTTGCGTGTTATTCCATTCTGCATGTATCACTATGTAGGTATTTATCTATTTATCTTACATTATCGTGCTTCGGATGACACATTAAGCTAAAGGTCTCGGCTACTACTGCTACTTACTTACTTCTTACGTCCCGCGGCGCTACAACCCTTTGTGGGTCTTGGCCTCCTCCACGATGTTTCTCCACAGGTCTCTGTCCCGTGCCTCTTTCTTCCAAGATGTTTTCTTCGGCATTATCTTTAAGTCCTCCTCAATAACGTCCTCCGAATTGACGGCCTCTGTGGCGCAGCGGTTGCACGTCTGCCTACCATGCGAGAGGTCCCGGGTTCGAATCCCGGCTGGGGACAAAAAAAACCCCAGGTCTTGGATGTTTACCTACATGTTTGTGATGTCGCTGTTTCTGGTTCCCACGACACAGGGTATCCTAGTGTGGGGCCAGAAGCAATGTATGTGCCTGTATGTAAATGTTTAATGTTTTAATGCAGTCAAGCCATCTCTTCTTCGGTCTGCCTCGTGGACGTCTCTGTTGAGGTATCCAGTCAGTCATGACCTTCACTGCTCTGGTCTCCTCCATCCTCTCAATGTGACCCGCCCACCTCAGGCGCTGAGACTTGCAGAATCTGACTATTGTCTCCTTGGTAGTATGTATATGTAGTAGTCGAACCCCTCCACCAACCCGCACTGAGCCAGCATGATGGAGTAAGGCTCAATCCTACTCGTATAGTAACCTGGGCTTCGTTAATTTTTTTATTATTATTAGCATCCCACTGCTGTGCAAAGGCCTCTCTTCCCCGTTTCCACGCAAAGCACTCCTGGGCCGATTCCCACCAGTTCTTGTTGTGGTCCCTCAGCTCTTTGTTTATTTATTTATTTATTTATTTATATTTATTGTTTCAGAATATGTTAGTATTCGACCCACAAAAGCGACTGACTGCTCTAGACTGCCTCCAGCATCCATACTTTACTGATGAGGACCCTCAGATGTGACCATACCCGACGTATGTATGGGAGGCGTTTTCAATTGATCCTATATTAGTTAAGATTTAGGTCCACGACATTTACTAAGTACGTTTAGCGTCCAAAATCGACTTGCACCAGACTTTGAACAGCCGCTAAACACAACTTAAGCACAGAAGAGATAATAGTACTCCGTACAGAACGGCCACTCCCTTCCCCGTGCTGATTCAGATACCGCACCCCACCCCTGGCGTCAAAGGATTGGTTAAAGGATCAATAGACAGGGCTGAACGCCGGACGAGTGACGACGCGTATACTTTAATATCGCTGCATTTGCCGCACCACCAGCCCTAGCAAAGTTTACGCACACATTTGCACGTATGCAAACATCATTTGGTTATGTAGTAGTAATACGTGATTATTTTACGAGCGTTCTATGGAGTGTCCGAGGTGTAACTTAAGTACAACTCTGCTAAGCACAACAAGGTTATTTGCTAGATTACTAAACCATTTAGCATCTTTCGAAATGTATGAAATGTCAAAGGATTTGGCAAACGCGCAAATGGAAATCTTTATAGATCTTACTTAACCGTTATATTGCCCTACATCTACAGATGGAGTTAGTAGTAAAATTTAGAACTGCAAGATAGACTGGATGTTCTTTTTTTTACATTTACGTACAGGCACATACGTTGCTTCTGGCCCCACACTAGGATACCATGTGTCGTGGGAACCAGAAACAGCGACATCACACACATGTAAACACCCAAGACCTGGGGTTTTTTTTTGTCCCCAGCCGGGATTCGAACCCGGGACCTCTCGCATGGTAAGCAGATGCGCAACCGCTGTGCCACAGAGTTCGTCAGGGGTAAAACATGTTTGTAAGATATAGATAACATTTTCCTAGATAATTGTAGGTTATTAAAACCCTCAGCTGGGCTGCATACTATTTTAAAAGTAGCGGAAAGTCTGACTATGTTAGGGCAGGGGATTTTCCTTGAGAAAACTTGTCTATGAACTGCAATTATTTTACTGCAGTGCCTGCGACACGATATACGTCAAAAACACCGATTTGATAAACGGTGTACTGTACAAGAATTTAAGTCCATACAATTTATAAACAATTTATAACATAAATCACTGTATCAAAGCACAAACCTAAGTGTTGTATCTTAATAAATAACAACAAACCATTATAGTTCTACTAACGCCATCTAGTTAATTAAACTGGGATCTAATTATTTAAGTTTGTATTATAAATATAAATAAGAGTTAATTAAGCTTTTAAATAGTTTAGTTCATAATTGTTCTATCCGAACGCAGCTTTAAAATTAAACAAAAGCGGCAAAAGGTGCTGATTGTTGTCTTATTAATTAATTACTTGATAATTTGATAATTATAATTAAATGAGTATAATAATAATGATAATAATTAAGTTTTGATAATAATTTCTTAATGATACATGATATTTTGTAATGATTTTGTCGTTAATTAAGATGTTAGATTTGTACAAAAATGTTCCTCTATTTTTAGCACTTTTACGCCAAATAAAAGTATTTTTTCAACTAATATTTATTTTTAATTAAAACTAAAAGTGAATGACGTGTAGATCTATTTGATCACCTTGATTGCTTTTTAGGGTTCCGTACCCGAAGGGTGCCAAACGGGACCCTATTACTGAGACTTCGCTGTCCGTCCGTCCGTCCGTCCGTCCGTCCGTCTGTCTGTCACCAGGCTGTATCTCATGAACCGTGGTAGCTAGACAGTTGAAATTTTCACAGATGATGCATTTCTGTTGCCGCTATAACAGCAAATACTAAAAAAACAAAAGAAATTTAATATTAAGGGGGGCTCCCACAACTTAAGTGTTTTTTTTTTTTTGCGGTTTTTTATAGATAATAGTACGGAACCCTTCATGCGCGAGTCCGACTCGCACTTGTTTATTTATTAATAGATGGTCTCGTAAAAAGCGGGCTCGACATCTCTAAACCACGGACCACGGCGTATCAGTCGGTGGCTTGTGACAAAACGAGAAATCCGGAAAGAAATGAACAGTCCATAGTGTTATTTGTAAATATGGTTTTACGACTGCGCTGCAGACATGGACTGGCGGTGAGAAAAGTGTTTAATATTGAAGTGGATATGTCGCCGTCCCTTTTGGATAAATAAGACCTAACATAGCGTCACGCCTTTTCCCATACGGGGTGGCAAAGGCAAAACTGTGCCCTATCGCATAATTAATCTAAAGCCTGGGCGGATAAGGGCTCATATTAAGGTGTAATGGCCTCTCAAAAGTGCATCTACGATCATCTTGTAATTCTTTGTGGAGTCAATCTGGTACAGTTAAGGGGATCGCGTACGCCTGTATTCAACCGACCATTCCATCCAAACCTTGGTTCTTCCGTTATAAAAAAGTTTCTCGCAACATAATATCTGTATTGTGCAGACTTCGCATTGGCCACTGTTGCTCGCCAGTGTTTCTGAACAAAATCGGGATCCTGGACAGTTCCCTGTGTGAGTGCGGCCTGGAGGACGGCTCTCTGGAGCACATATTTTTTTCTTGCCCTAATAACCCTTCGCCCCGTTCCCCCAATTTGTATGAATATGCTTCAAAATTTAACATCCCTCTCCCTACTAATTTTCGCGGCTTCCTGGCTTACCTTCTCCGTGAACCGGAACTCATTGAAATTACGATGAAGTTCATTCGTGTCAATAATGTGAAACTGTAGTATCTTTCGCCTTCGCTATCATAGAATATACGCAAGGATATATTTCCCTAAACCTATTAACCTCTCGGCTTGTCTGACCCATGTCAAGCCTTACACCTGACACTGGCAGAATTTGTCGATAGGCAACAAAGTGCCATAAACGAAAATAGAATAGAAGGTGTAATGGACCGTTCGTCGGGCAAGTTCTATCCGTGTTGTTATGTTCAGTCGTTCAGTCGTTTATTGCCATAAATTACACGTTTATAAAGATCTTATGATAAGTACAGTAGCTAGTGTATCAGTGTAAATTTACTCATATGGGTGTAGCAGATAGATAATTATTTTTAACATCTATCTATATTTAAATATCTAATAAGGTAATAATTATGTAGTTTTATTGCGCACTAGGACTGTCCTCATGCATCCACATTCCTGTCCTGCCTAGGTTTGCTGGTAGAAATCTGTCTTTAGAGATAAGCTCGCCTTTGCGTATAATATTTGTTGTAAATGTATTTTTTATGTTTCTGTGCAATGAGGAATATGAATGAAAGTAATTGAACGAAACCTTTGAGCTGCCTAATCGTTCCTAGACAAATGGTTAATATTTCTTCCTACAGTTAATTTTCATCTAAAAAACCTAAGCTACGCCCGCTCCGCTGGTTGGTCTTTCAAAGTCAAACCTCTGGCTTACTACAGGTTTAACACCTGCATTTCGGGTGAGTTGAATCAGAATGAAATCAGTTGTTGCCCAAAGATTGTTATTTCCTGCTTCAAAAAAATAGTAAAAAGTTTACCATTCATAACTACTTTTTGCGAGACCGTTGCGATCAGAACAGAAAAAATATAAATAAATAAAAAAGCCAGCTTCTTTTGTGCACGACTGTATCTACCTCTTCATTCACAAACTATCCGCGAAATTAGTTCATTCGATGTAGTGAGCCGAAAATGTCGAAAAATTGTTGATAAAATAATTTTTTATATTTTGCATAATTTCAACAAAATGTTTCTTGAGACGGTAGTGGTTTTTAATTTTGTATTTGGCGCGTACGCTGCCGCGACTAATGATTCGTATAAGGACCAATGTAAGTAATAATTATATTAAATGTGGCCCATTAATGTTCGCACTATTTTATTCAGGCTGGATTTCACCAACAAAAAGTTATACGAGAATAACTATCCCGGGGATAACTTGTATGACAATGGCACAGTGCAAAATGAGGTAATTCTATGAAAAAGTAGAAGATACTCTCGATTAAAAAAAATACTCGTAAAGTTCGCTCTTAGAGCTTAAACTTCTTAATTTTTACGGATCATCATTGAGCGATCACTGATCAATCATCATTGAGTTAGCCAATAAGGGGGCAGATCACGCCATTTTGAACTGTTATTGTCGTATAACTTTTTATTGGTAAAATCCACCCTAACTCACATAATATAGGCCTGTGACGTTCCCACTTGGAGATGTCATACGAATAAGAGCGAACTTTGCCAACGAAGACGAGAGTATCTTCTACTTCTCCTAAGAATGACCTCATTTTGAACTGTCATTGTCATACAAATTATCCCCGGGATAGTTATTCTCGCATAGCTTTTTGTTGGTAAAATCCAGCCTAACTCACATAACTAATCTGCCAACATCTTCCGCCCAGTCTGCACCGACCCGCGGACTATGAAGCGACATGCTGCTTACACGGAGTGGGCAGACGCCTATAGCTGCACCAGGCACCGTTGTCAACCCGGTGGGCGGAACCTGGCGATCTATACTGTGGGGTGAGTGATGTGATGTGACGATTGAGAATTATCAACTGTCAGAAAATACTCATAAGGCCCGGTTTCCACCAAAGCGGGGAGGGAGGAGACGAGAGATGTGCTGCGAAGCTGGCGGTTATTTCATTTTCATTTTTAGGGTTCCGTTAGAAAAACAAGGAACCCTTATAGTTTCGTCAAGTCTGTCTGTCTGTCCGTTCGTATGTCCAGAGATCATCCTATGTTGGATAGGGTAAAGGAACCTATTCTTTGTCTTCTTGAGTTGAGTACGGTCCGCAACACAAGTAACTGGGTCGCCCCGCCGCGGCCTGATTGGCCTCATTTCGGAAGTAGTTTTAAAACAAATGTTATTACATTTAAAGCGCACTACATGAATATTTCCGAGATATCCTATTGTTTCAATAAAAATTAATAATATAGTTGAATTTGAAAAAACAGCTCCATAAACGCTGTATTTCTAATGGCGCCGGTCACATGAGTCGCGTGACGTCACATGCTCGTGAGTGAACACCCGCCATCATTATGATTCAGTCAAGCAAGATGTCAGACGAGCGCGTGACGTCTCCAGAGAGATAAACGTCAGCGTTACAGAGCGTTTTCGTCATGTTTTCGTCACAGATTATATTTCGATAGTTTATACATGTTAATTCCTGGAATCCGCAAAAAATAAACATATTTTACTCTAAAATATAATGAAATATAGATTCCTACGCTACTACCTGATAGGATTACCACATTTTGTCGATAATTTCTAATGTTGTCCAATACCGTATTGTATGTAGGCCAGCCCATCTACTGCATGTAAACTGTACATAAATAACCCTATTTCTTGTTCCTACAGATGCAAACGCGTGGAGGCGCCAGAGTCGGCGATCGAGTGTGAAGAAGTAGTAGAGGATACAAACATGCAGTTCCCGTACTGCTGCACCAGGCTCAGGTAAATCCTTCATCATTATCTGCTGCTACATCACATCATGAGCCTGTCGGAGAACCACAGATATGAATGTAGTTAGATGCTGCATACGCACTTCGCTTGTCTTGAATTGAGTGCATTGCACCTTTTTTAGGGTTCGGTTAGAGAAACAAGGAACCCTTGTAGTTTCGTCAAGTCTGTCTGTCTGTCTGTCTGTCTGTCTGTCTGTCTGTCTGTCTGTCTGTCTGTCTGTCTGTCTGTCTGTCTGTCTGTCTGTCTGTCTGTCTGTCTGTCTGTCTGTCTGTCTGTCTGTCTGTCTGTCTGTCTGTCTGTCTGTCTGTCTGTCCGTCCGTCCTTCCGTCCGTCTGTCTGTCTGTCTGTCTGTTTGTCTGTCTGTCTGTCCATCCGTAAGTCACAGCAACTTTATTACAAAACTATTAGGACTACACAGTTGAAACTTAGTGGATGTATTCTGTGAACCGCTTTATGATTTTTATACAAAAAATAAAAATATTAAATATTAAGGGGGGGCTCCCTATACGTGGAACTGACGCCAATTTTTTTTTTTCATCAAACCAATATGTTTGTTGTGTCTATAGATAGGTCTTTGAAAATGAAAATGAGGTTCTTGAAACCATTTTTCCTCAAAGTCAATCGTTAAAGAGACAGACCCTTCCAAAGTGGCAAAAATTGTGTCTCCCCCCTCTAACTTTTAAAGTAAGAGAGTAAAAAAATATTTATATGCTGTGTATCTCAACACAAACATTCAACGAAAATTGGTTTAAACAAAATATAACTAGTGGCTCTGTGAGCTGTAGACCTCGCGAGTATGTCGGTGGGAAAGCTGAACTGCTAACACACATAAAAAAAATAACCCAAATAATTTTCTTTCAATAACACATACAAACTTATGAATGTACCTGGTTACGTACATGCAGTATGAAAGTAGCCGCACCAATAACTTTGTAAACTACATTTCGCGATCTTTAATACAACCTATTGACTTTTTACTAAAATTATATAATCTGTTTCACTCTCATGGTCTTTACGAATCCAACGACACCTCATTTGTTAATATCCATCGAGCCGTTTGGGTTGTAGCGATTTTTTTACATTTTAAAACCCCATATCTCCGCCATTTTGAAAAAAATCAAAAAACTGGCTCGAGTAAAAAATTCTATTTATTTTTTCAACCTGCTCACAAAATTTCACGAGAATCGGTTCATAAATGCGACCTGTAGAGGAGAACAACCGGACATACGAAAGCATTTTTGCCCAAACCTGAAACGGAGACGCTTCGCTCGCTTCGCTCGCTCATCTGTTTCACTCTCATGGTCTTTACGAATCCAACGACACCTCATTTGTTAATATCCATCGAGACGTTTGGGTTGTAGCGATTTTTTTTCTCCGCCATTTTGAAAAAAATCAAAAAACTGGCTCGAGTAAAAAATTCTATTTATTTTTCCAACCTGCTCACAAAATTTCACGAGAATCGGTTCATAAATGCGACCTGTAGAGGAGAACAACCGGACATACGAAAGCATTTTTGCCCAAACCTGAAACGGAGACGCTTCGCTCGCTTCGCTCGCTCGGTCAATAAGCCGGTTTTAAGATATAAAACATTTATTATTGAAAACCGCAAAGATAACTTTGTCATTCATACAAACACCATGAAAAACCAAGTTACAACACAAACATCCAGTCTTATAATTACTTGCTACTACGGAACCCTTCATGGGCGAGTCCGACTCGCACTTGGCCACTTTTTTAGGATTTCGATCCTTAAAAGGAAAAAAAGGAACCCTTATTATAGGATCACTTTGTTGTCCGTCCGTCCGTCTGTGTGTCAAGACCTTTATATCGAGAACGCATGGACGTATCAAGCTGAAAATACATACACAGGTCTCTGGTCGCATAGAACTGTGAAAAAATCAAACTTCTCGGTCAACGCAATCGAACGATACGACCGTTTATGCTATAAAATTGTTGGATTTTCATAGTAATCGCAATGGACTCAAAACCTATAGGGTACTTCCCGTAGGCCTACAATCATGAAATTTGGCACAAAGCAACGTCTTACAGTACAGCACAAATAAAGGGAAAAATCTGGTAACTGCAAATTTCTGCAAAAATACGCAATTTGGTTTACATGGATGACAACATACTTAAGTTTTTTATGTGGAAACCTAATTATACCAGTTATGCTCTCCAAGTGTGATCGGAACCCTTGGTCCGCGAGTCCTGCTCGCACTTCACTTCCTAAAATGAGCTCCTGACGTCACTTTTGACCACACCTTCCTGTTACACCCTGTATAGGTATGTGTGAGTTTCTTTGCCCTACTTCTTCCAAAGTGGTCCAATCCAAAGCAAAGATGAGGCAAAAAAATCTATGTACAGTGTGTAACAGAAAGGTGTAGTCAAATTTTAGGGGGTTGTTAGGGACATAATTCTGAGCAACTTTCACTATGAAACCGATTTGATCAAAGCAACTTTAATTTTCACGTCTCTATAGAAATCAGCTGACCGCCCGGACCAAAACGTAGGCGTAATAAAAAATAGAGTTGCTCGGACGGTTTCATAATAAAAGTTGCTCAGAATGGTCTCCCTAACAACCCCCTAAAATATGACTACATCCTTCTGTTACACCCTATTTAAGGGGCCCGTGATTTTCAGATGGCTTGGTACAAAAGTTCCAATTGTAGTTGACATTAAACTTGTGTTCCAGATGCCTGGTAGTGGTCCGGGGGGAGGACTGGTTGACATTATACTTGTGTTCCAGATGCCTGGTAGTGGTCCGGGGGGAGGTCTGGTAGACATTAGACTTATGTTCCAGATGCCTGGTAGTGGTCCGGGGGGAGGTCTGGTTGACATTAGACTTGTGTTCCTGATGCCTGGTAGTGGTCCGGGGGGAGGTCTGGTAGACATGAGACTTGTGTTCCAGATCCCTGGTAGTGGTCCGGGGGAGGTCTGGTTGACATTAGACTTGTGTTCCAGATGCCTGGTAGTGGTCCGGGGGGAGGTCTGGTTGACATTAGACTTGTGTTCCAGATGCCTGGTAGTTATCCGGGGGGAGGTCTGTTTGACATTAGACTTGTGTTCCAGATGCCTGGTAGTGGTCCGGGGGGAGGTCTGGACGCGCGTGCTGGGCCAGCCCTGGGAGACGCTGCCGGCGGCGCCCTGGAGCCACATGTACAAGATGAAGCGTCCTCCGCCCTCCGACGACGCGTTTGTTACCAAGTAAGTTTGTTACATTGCCAAGTGTAAGTTTCGAGTTTGCAAGTGCGCAAAAATTTGCCAATTCAAACCTGGATCGTCATGAAGTGTCAAATCTTCAAGAAAGCTAGTGTCGAATTTGCAGGTGTGAAAAAACTGATAATTATAAAATGCAATTTGTCTTCCTTTTTTGGAAGAAGCCGTTGCATTTTCTGTGCAACTGTTTCTCTGCCACCACATGTAGGAAAAAAACCAGCAAAAAGGGAGATGCTTACAGTTGCGCTCCTGAGTCACACGGCGCACGTAGAATATGATCTTTTGTTAATTAATCCTGTCCATCCTACGTTTTCCATCTCTTCTCTCTCTCTCTCCTTTGTACATGTTTTTTTCCATTATTAAGTGTCTGTATTCTGTTTTTGTGCAATAAAGTAAAGATGAAGTACCCGCCATTTTTGGCACTTGCATGTTTGGCACTTGCATGTTTGACACTTGCATGTTCGACACTGCCGGCCGCGCCGCCGGCTTGTTTTGCGATAACGTGCCGGCGCAGGTTGAGCCGCTTGCGCCCGCGCGCGCTGCCCGGCGGGGCATGCCGGCCGGCGGCAGGCACTGTTCGCTCGCGCGCCGCTCAGTCGCCCGCCGGCTTTCATAACGAAGTGACTACAGGGCCCGAATTCTACTGTACACAAGCATACCACAAGCCTGGCACAAGCTTCAATACGACGCATTTGGTATTCTACTAAAACCGGAATCGCGATTCACAAGCGCCAGCCTGACGCCAGCCTACTTCGTAACGATTTGCTTGCAATCTATTTACGATCTATTTGCGATTCTTTAGGAGCATACCAAATGACGCCATTTTGGTTGTTTTAGATGCGATAGCGATCCAATTTAAGTGCGTTTCTCAGAGCAGCATCAGGCCCCTGCTGTAAACACAGGCATTCTCATTTCTTAACATATCTTCGTGTCCACAGGAGCCCAGAGACAGGTCCAGTTTACGAGTTAGTCGAGCCAGACACCAAGCCTGACCGGCGTGACAATAGCCACAAGGTAGTAAACTAACTTCCGTAACAACGTAACCATAGGGGTTGAACCAAGGGGGCTTTTTAGGGTCCCGTTTCCGAAGGGTGCCACACGGGACCCTGTTACTAAGCCTCCGCTGTCCGTCCTTCGTCTGTCCGCCCGTCCGTCTGTCCGTCCGTCCGTCTGTCCGCCCGTCCGTCTGTCCGTCCGTCCGTCTGTCCGTCAGCAGGCGCTCTAGCACGAACCGTAATAGCTAGAAAGCTGAAATTTTCACATAACGTGTATATCTGTTGCCGCAGAAAGAACAAATACTATAAGTATAAAGTATCTGGGGGCGCGGCAGCGCCCCCAAGCCAAGTCGAGCAAAACAAAACATACGGGCGCAGCAGTAACATCCTTTACAGGAAGCCATTCAGAGCATATTTGACCTACCTGTTACTCCGTTGTGGATAAAGATAGAAACCTGAATTCCCGGCGGCTAAAAGGCACCATGTCATAAGACATATTCTCAAAATTTCAATAAATTTGAACTAGTAGAGTTGACGGTACAGCAATTCAAAGTTCCTCAATTTTGACACTCACTGACTCACTGATTCACGATCATGAAAACTCAAAAGGTTACTTCTAGCGAACCCACAAGCTTAAAATTTTGAGCATGGTTAAAGTTTAGCCTGCAAAGCCAAGGAAAACTCAAACATTGCGCAATTTTAGCCCCAATTTCATAATATATTAATTATCAATAAGCTCAGTACACGACTACTTCGATTCATCGCTATTCCCCATTAGATGTCGCTAGTCGCTATGTGTATCTTGAAGCGCGGTATGGTTTGGTTCCAGCTATGATTTAAATAAAGCGGTTACAATATTGTCTAATATCGCTATTCCCCATTAGATGTCGCTAGGTGTGCATTTCCTGAATCGCGGTATGGTTTGGTTTGAGGTAAAGTAAAAGTAAATGTAGCCCATTAATGTCCCCACCGAGGGGTACAGGCCTTTACTCGGATCCGAGCAAGATTGAGCCATATTCCACCACGCTGGCTCAGTGCGGGTTGGTGGAGGGGTTTTTACGACTACTACATACTACGAAGTAGTGATAGTAGCCGGGACCTACAGCTTAACGTGCCATCCGAAACACGGAGTGTCCGATAATGTACTTAAGACAAATTAATCATCTCATTGGTACATGGTCAGCACCGGGATTCGAACCTGCATCTCTTGCGTGAGAAGCAAGGTGAAACCCACTAGACCACGGAGCATGGTTTGAGGTATGATTTATATTTATATAATTCACCGCCCAGACTTGTCACAAATCGTAACATCAAAGCCACAGAGAAGAGCCCATAGAGATAGGGAGTGGGCTTTGAGAAAGTCGGTATCTAACGCACAAGAAATAGTACCCGAAAAGAAAAAAAGGAAAGTTACTTACAAAAAGAAATGAGATCCCAACAAAACATGCATACGCATATACAAAAACGCCAGTCTCGCAGCCTGCGCAGTTTATTCTACCGTAAAAAGTTGTGAGATCTAATTTTAAACCAAGTCGGTTAATTTAACCAGTATCTGTGTATGGTAGAATCTTTCCAACAACTTTATTATCGTATACTGTTAAGTACCTACCTAATTAGTTAAATAATTACATTTATAGTGATCGGATCAATATAAGACATCTTTATTTCTTCAATAATAATTAGAATAACTTGGCAATCGCGCTCAACTGACCACTCTATAGCACCCAGAGCACAAATGAATATTATTACTCAACACAACATATCTCTAAATAAAGATAAACTTAACTAATAAGAAAACAACGAATTATTTCGGAGCGAGAGCAATAGGTACATTACGCTGCACACACGGTCCTATAGTCGACAACTTTTCTACGTGCGATTGCCAAGTCATTCTAATTATTATTGAAGAAATAAAGATGTCTTATATTGATCCGATCACTATAAATGTTATTAGTTAACTAATTAGGTAGGTACTTAACAGTATACGATAATAAAGTTGTTGGAAAGATTCTACCATACACAGATACTGGTTAAATTAACCGACTTGGTTTAAAATTAGATCTCACAACTTTTTACGGTAGAATAAACTGCGCAGGCTGCGAGACTGGCGTTTTTGTATATGCGTATGCATGTTTTGTTGGGATAAAGTTTATTCAAGAAAATTGTACAACATAAGTCTTGCTTATTACACTGGGTAACGAGCAAGGGATGTTCACTACTCCCTAAAAAAGGGGCGAACCCTGTGGTATAGGTGTGTGTAAATACTGAACCCTGGTGTGTGTAAATACTGAAATACACGGAAAAAAATGGCGTTTAGAATTAAATAGTATTAAGCCAATTTCAATATCATAGGCTTGACTCGTTTCGATAGCAAAATAACGAGATGAAGATATTGTTGTTGATGAACCTTTTGTGTGAGTGTGAGAGTCCGACTCGCACTAGGCCGATCGTGTTTGGGCTCTACCGATTCGTCGTGACAAGTCCTCTTCATAACTTTTAGCGAAGTTCTCATTAACATCACCTGAAGATGGAGCTGGGCGGTGCTAAACGGATCCCTCGTATACGTATACTTACTAGTACACCCATCGATTTTGGGCTCATTTTATTCGTCATGATACTCATGATAATACCTCTTGATTTCGAGAGGGCGTTTTTAGTATTTTAAACTACTATAATCATTCCTTTAAAGAATCGGATCTTTATTTAGAAACCATATCCCCCCTCTTTAAGCAGCGGTTTTCAACCATTTGCGCCAGATGGCACAGTGATCGAAACTTTGAGTGTGACCTCTACAGGGTGTAACAGAAGGGTGAAGTCATATTTTAGGGGGTTGTTAGGGAGACCATTCTGAGCAACTTTCACTATGAAACTAATTTGATCAGAACAACTTTATTTTTCATAGCTTCATACGTTTTGGTCCGAGCGGTCAGCTGATTTGTTTAAAGAAGTGAAAATTAAAGTGCTCTGATCAAATCGGTTTCATAGTGAAAGTTGCTCAGAATAACGTCCCTAACAACCCTCTAAAATATGACTACAGCTTGTGTGGTGTATATTCGGGGACAGACCCAACGGGTGCACCACATTTCATATTTGTTTCTAATGAATTGTCTGAAAGGGCCCTCTACGTGTTGGACCCATGTCCCCACGCAAGCCTACAAAAAGGACCGGGACAGCAATGTCCCGTTTATTCTTAAATCAGATACAAAATAATAATAATAATATAATTTACTCTGATCTCTAAGAGACCGGTGACCGCGTGAATTTCACATACAAACGTAATACAAAAATGATTTGAATTTGAGAACTAGTTCAAAGCATTTAGACTGTTAATCGGATTAATACAGTGTTTACGCAGGTTCCTGTTCGTAAACCAAGGTTCTTATTCAAATTTCTTAAAAATATTTTTAAATTGGTTGAAGAGGAACCCTGGTATACAGACCAGGAACCTGCGTAAACAGTGTATAAATCCGATCAACAGTCTAAATACGTTAAACTATTTCTCAAATTCAAATCATTGTTAGGGTTCCGTACCCGAAGGGTGCCAAACGGGACCCTATTACTGAGACTTCGCTGTCTGTCCGTCCGTCCGTCCGTCCAGGCTGTATCTCATGAACCGTGGTAGCTAGACAGTTGAAATTTTCACAGATGATGTATTTCTGTTGCCGCTATAACAACAAATACTAAAAATCAAAAGAAATTTAATATTAAGGGGGGCTCCCATACAACTAACGTGATTTTTTGCTTATTTTTGCTCGATATTGATAATGGTAGCAGGTAGACGCTTAAAATGTTCACAATATATTGACTATATTATTTACTTAAAAAATAAATAATTAAATTAAAATTAAAATAATATTTGGGGGGGGGGCTCCCATACAATTTTATTTTTTTTGCGTTTTTTTATAGATAATGGTATGGAACCCTTCGTGCGCGAGTCCCACTCGCACTTGGCCGGTTATTGTATTACGTTTGTATGGGAAATTCACGCGGTCACCGGTCTCTGGAGGTATTATCTTGATTGTCTCAGAAGCCGCGCGGTAACACAAAGCCGACACAGGAAGCCCTGGAGCCGCAGTCGAAACGAGACGAGCTGGAGGACTTCGAGAACAACGCAGCACCGAGAGAGACGATGGCGGCGCCTGATATTGTGGTAACTGAGTCTTTGGGGGCGATTTCATCATATTCATATATTTTTATTTGGTTTCATTCTGATGTTATTTCATAGAACTCAGGAACAAAAGTTCAGTTTAGACAGTTCATAAAAAGTATCTATTTTGACTTGACAGGCCACAAGCCTATTGAGCGAGGCGCCACCATCCACGCCAACTGAGCAGCAAAGTGTTTCATTGACCTGAAATTACTGACGGCTGAAGTGACGTTTTCATAGTGGCTGCAGTACTTTGGCCGTTCTTTAGATAACGTACTCTGTACAGTACGGGGCCTTTGTTTTGGCACCTCGGGTCCCGCCCCGAGGTGCCACGAATATGATACTCGGCGTTTGACTCAGAGAGAGAGAGAGAGAGAGAGAGAGAGAGAGAGAGACAAGTCCCGACGTGCCAAAACATCTATTTGTAATCTACATCGGATGAAAACACATTTTTCATTTCTCATGCTCGTAAAGTTCGTCTTTATGTCGGGTATAGGCTGCATGAAGTCACATTTTATGCAACCGTGCATAAAGTAAAATCTTCGTCTATATCTCAGACTCTGACTAAGGTTGTCAGGTAAACAGCCACACACACACCTATACTAAGTGCCACTGCCACGTATAAAAAAGTACTTATATTGGCGGGAAGTCCTTATTTTTTCTTTGCAATGCATTTTGCAATTGTTTTTGCAATATTGCTCTTAATTTCCTCACAATCAAAGTGAAAAGCAGAGTGTATAACTCGTACATAAAACCCATTTTACCCTCGACTTGACTATCCACCGTATATATATACGTCTCGGGGGAAAATGGTGCGTTTTATTTACTTGTTGTACAATCTACTATTGCTGCCCCAGTCTACGTTTCCCTTTACGAAGACCTATGTAACCTCGATGAACAATGATGATGTCATTTTCAGAGTTGCAGAGGTCGATAAGTTTGTCTATTTCCAGATTGCTTTGGCGACCAGCAACGACCTAAAAGGCCATAAGACTCCTGAAAAGTAAGTACAAAAAAATCGAGTCGCCTACAACTTGGCAATTTAATACAGGGTGTAACAGAAAGGGGTGTTCAAGCCGAAATAGGTTTGTTAGGGACATCATTCTGAACAACTTTCACTATGGGACCGACTTGATCAGAGCAACTTTATTTTTATTAACTCAGTACATTTCGGGCCTAGCGGTCAGCTGATTCCATCTGTATGGTGCAAAATAGAGTTGCTCTGATCAAGTCGGTCCCATAGTAAAAGTTGTTCAAAATTATGTCCCTTAGTAATAAGCCTCCGCTGTCTGTCTGGCTGTCTGTCACCTTGCCTGTAGACAATGTTAAACGCGTTCAGTATCCGTGGTCAGATAGCATTGTTAGATCGATCTGACCACGTCCACTCTTTTGTGTCCTTGGTCAGACCGATTAAATTATAGAGTCCTTGGTCAGATTGGTAGCTGTAGTCAGATTATGGCGTCTACATTTTACAGATTCTTCTTTTGACATCATAGTGAATATCACACCTTTCCCAGATGGGGTGGCAGTCATAATTTCACATAATAATATACTATTGTTTTTTTGACAGGTGTCATTATTTTTGACAGGTGTCATGATTTTGACAGCTGTCACTTTTTTAACATTTGTCACTATTTTTGACAGCTGTCAAACTAAAAACTGTCATATCTCGGAAACTACTCATCCTAGACCACCGGTTTGTATCGCTAAGGATAGCGAAACGAAACGATAACTTTTTATGTATGCGATTTGACATTTGGAATCGCTACGTGACGTCATCTTAGCGTAGCCAAATGTCAAATCGCATACATAAAAAGTTATCGTTTCGCTAGCGTTTAACTTTGTCTAGGGGGGCAGGCTGTATCTCATAAACCGTGGTAGCTAGACAGTTGAAATTTTTACAGATGATGTATTTCTGTTGCCGCTATAACAACAAATACTAAAAAACAGATTATAATAAATATTAAAGGGGGCTCCCATACAATAGACATGATTTTTTGCAGTTTTTATAGATAATAGTACGGAACCCTTCGTACGCGAGTCCGACACGCACTTGGCTGGTTTTTATTTTTGATTAGCTGTACTCATTTATCGTATTCAGATGCAGTTGTGTGCGTGTTTAAGTACAATTAAGATGAACCAAGCTAGATTTGCAGCTGCAACCCATTTGTGATCTATTCTTGGATCTTTTCTTTAAGTTCAAGTCAAATAGATTCCTTTTCGCTTCATCAGGCAACAGAAGAGTCGTCATCCGCAGTCCTCCGCACTGTTGTATGACGAGGAGAAGCCCGAGGAAGCGCCCGAGGAAAACGTTGCTGAAGTCGAGGACAACACCTTAGCAGTTCCGGAGAAGGTACGCCTCGCACTCACATTGGAAATGGCGTGACGTTTCATTTTAGGTGAACGCCGGAACAAAAAAGCTACTTTTCCATTCAGGGTGGGAGACACCATGTGGTCGGCATACTCGATTTTTTTGCTTGGATCCCAGGGCTTTTTGAGTTGCGCCCACGTGGTGGCCGCACGGTGTTCTACGTTTTAAAAGAAAAATAAGAAACACTTATAGGATCACTTTGTTGTCCGTCTGTCAAGACCTTTTTTATCGAGAACGCGTGGAGGCATCAAGCTGAAAATTTCAATGGCTCAGGTGATTTACATGGATAAACATAAACATTTACATATAGGCACATACATTGCTTCTAGCCCCACACTAGGATACCCTGTGTCGTGGGAACCAGAAACAGCGACACATCACAAACATGTAAACATTCAAGACCTGAGGGGATTTTTAGTCCCCGGCCGGGTTTCGAACCCGGGACTTCTCGCATGGTAGGCAGATGCGCAACCGCTGCGCCACCGAGGTCGTTTCAGATCATATTTTAATTATTTTTATATACATATAATAAGTCTTATGGATGAATAAAACTGAAACGTGTTTCTCTGTATCTGTAATCAAAGAAACGACATTTAAAGTCTATTCCTCTCCATCTTATTTTATTTATTTAATTATTCTGCACAATCATCACGACATCACCATATTCGTATTTAGCTGATAGCTGTCAAGTCCAATGACATGACAGCTCGAAGCGCAGGCCAGTAGTATTAAAGAGTTCAGATACATCCAGACTCTTTACATACATAGAAACCTAATTGACCGAGCGAGCGAAGCGAGCGAAGCGTCTCCGTTTCAGGTTTGGGCAAAAATGCTTTCGTATGTCCGGTTGTTCTCCTCTACAGGTCGCATTTATGAACCGATTCTCGTGAAATTTTGTGAGCAGGTTGGAAAAATAAATAGAATTTTTTACTCGAGCCAGTTTTTTGATTTTTTTCAAAATGGCGGAGATAAAATCGCTACAACCCAAACGGCTCGATGGATATTAACAAATGAGGTGTCGTTGGATTCGTAAAGACCATGAGAGTGAAACAGATGAGCGAGCGAAGCGAGCGAAGCGTCTCCGTTTCAGGTTTGGGCAAAAATGCTTTTGTATGTCCGGTTGTTCTCCTCTACAGGTCGCATTTATGAACCGATTCTCGTGAAATTTTGTGAGCAGGTTGAAAAAATAAATAGAATTTTTTACTCGAGCCAGTTTTTTGATTTTTTTCAAAATGGCGGAGATATGGGCTTTTAAAATGTAAAAAAATCGCTACAACCCAAACGGCTCGATGGATATTAACAAATGAGGTGTCGTTGGATTTGTAAAGACTATGAGAGTGAAACAGATTATATAATTTTAGTAAAAAGTCAATAGGTTGTATAAAAGATCGCGAAATGTAGTTTACAAAGTTATTGGTGCGGCTACTTTCATACTGCATGTACGTAACCAGGTACATTCATAAGTTTGTATGTGTTATTGAAAGAAAATTATTTGGGTTATTTTTTTATGTGTGTTAGCAGTTCAGCTTTCCCACCGACATACTCGCGAGGTCTACAGCTCACAGAGCCACTAGTTACACCCGTGATGACGTAGCTATCTACAAGTGTGATCCCTTAGTGCGCGAGTCCTTCTCGCACTTGACCATTTTTTTCAGCGTCCATGGCCCAGCGGTATCGCACATCGGAAACGATCGTGTGAGTGGAAACATGTGGCCGAGACGGGCACTGAGTGGGTGTCCGTTTCTACGTCGCATTTTTTTCGGGCCCGGCTGCTATCGCTACTCGATGGTAGTAGTCGTAAAGCTGTGTGAGAGGCCGTTACAGGGCAGCTTGATAGCTTCGACATGTGCTGACCATTGTCACAGAAGAGATAATAGTACTCCGTACAGAACGGCCACTCCCTTCCCCGCGCTGATTCAGACACCGCACCCCACCCCTGGCGTCTAAAGATTGGTTAATGTTAAAGGATCAATAGACAGGGCTGAACGCCGGACGAGTGACGCGTATACTTTAATATCGCTGCAATTGCCGCGCCACCAGCCCTAGCAAAGTTTACGCACACATTTGCACGTATACAAACATCATTTGGTTATGTAGTAGTAATAGGTGATTATTTTACGAGCGTTCTTTGGAGTGTCCGAGGTGCGCCATTGTGCGTCTATCACCACACGTGGAAAAAGGCGTGACACTATATTATGTTTGATTAATATTTTCGCAGCCAAACGGGACAGACATCGTAGATGACAAATTATTCGCTGGTGACAATAATTGTGGGGACACGAGCAAGCCAGTTCCCAAGAAACATGCAAAAGAAAGTAACTTGCATGTTTGACACTTGTGATTATTCCACTTGCATGTTCGACTCTTGCATGCTTTAACTTGCTTGTTTGTTTGTTTATTTGTACTTGTGTGTAACAGAAAGGTGTAGTCATATTATAGGGGGTTGTTAGGAACATCATTCTGAGCAACTTTCACTATGAAGCCGATTTGATCAGAGCAACTTTAATCTTCACTTGTCTATACAAATCAGCTGGCCGCCCGGACCAAAACGCATGGAGTAATGAAAAATAAAGTTGCTCTGATCAAATCGGTTTCATAGTAAAAGTTGCTCAGAATGGTGTCCCTAACAACCCCTAAAATATGACTACACCCTTCTATTACACCCTGTATACTTGCATGCTTAATACTTTTATATTTTTAACTTTCATATCTGACATTTCCATAAATGTTATTCAACTTGCATGTTTGACACTTGCATAAATTCAACTTGCATGTTGGACACTTGCATAAATTCAACCTGCATATTCGAAACATTTGACTTGACACGATACATTTTGCAATTTGTAAACTTGTGACACTTGCTTTTAATTTCAACTGTATTTCCTGACCAACAAAGTACATTTCCTTTCAACAGGCCCACCAGCAGGTGGCGTGGAACGAGATTACACCCAACAAATGGAAAGGAGATGTTGACACTGAGAATCTGCTTCAGGTGAGTAATAAAGCTACGATGGGGTAGCCGCTAGCCCCCTGTCACGTCAGAGTTTGGCAATTAATTACTTTATTTATTACTTACCCCTTTGCTGGTAGGTATTTGGTATTGATTACCTGCGTCATTGAAGGAAAAGATATGAGATGGTCATCCATCACAATACTTCGCTTTAGCAGGCGTGTGACACTCCGCTCTTTACCTGCAAAGCCACAAGTAGATCCGCGGCCCCGCTGCGCGGCCCGACTCAGTGGGTTGCCGAGAGCCGCCCGGGCTGCACGTGCCGTTCTATCTAGCCCCGCGCGCCCCGCGTTACTCGTATTTCTTCGCCTTCATTTTAGTTACTAAAATGAAGGGGAAGAAATACTGCATGCTTTGTTTGATGACGTTTCGTCACTGCACTGCGGGTCTAGAAAGAGAAACGATTCGCTCTCAATCGCCCCGTCTTTGGCTGTCAAACGAACAATTTCGACTGTCAAATGTACTAGGTTCGACAGTCGAATTCGTTTGTTTGACAGTCAAAGACGGGACGATTGAGAGTAAATCTTCTTCTTCTTTTTATTAATGGCGTCCTAACCTCTTTTGAGGTTAATTTTGCCAGTGCCAAGTGGTCAGTTTCTCATTTGAGAACCTGGAAATTATAATGTCTTGAGATGATGTCGTTTCTCTTTCTAGACCCGTAGATGAATAAAGGTAACTGTCCTACTGACTGTCGATAGGATTTCTGGCCATTATGTAAAAGGTTAGGTAGGTACCTACATATACTACCTATATTAAATGTTATTCACAAATCTAGAATAATAATAGTAAGTGGTTCGTAGTTAGTAGTTAAGTAAATATCCAGTTTTATTTGTCACAAGAGACAACCCTTAGTTTCATAAGACCTTCCTTATAGCACAATTAAAGGGAAAAATCCTAAAACTGTAAATTTCTGTTTTTCTAAAAAAATATTCAATTTGGTTTACATGGATTCACACTTTAGTTTTTTATGTGGAAACCTAATTACACGTGTTACGCTCTCCAGGTGTGATCGGAACCCTTGGTGTGCTAGTCCTACTCGCACTTGGCCGGTTATTTTAAATAATAATTAAATTCACTTACAGCCACTAGAACGAACAGCCCCAGATACCAACTCAGCAGAGAAGAAAGAGGAAAAGCCATCGACAGGGAATTTGCAAGCGTTGGTTGACGCGATCGGGACTCGAATGCGGGACATTGAGCATGTGGTCCACAAGATGAGCGAGAAGGTACATAACTCTAGTGTATTCTTCTTCTTTTTCAATTTGTTGTAAGTTCATCTTCTAGGTGTGCATATTATTACTCTTATTTTTCAATTTGTTGTACGTTCATCTTCTAGGTGTGCATATATTACTCTTCTTTTTCAATTTGTTGTAAGTTCATCTTCTAGGTGTGCATACATTACTCTTCTTTTTCAATTTGTTGTAAGTTCATCTTCTAGGTGTGCATACATTACTCTTCTTTATCAATTTGTTGTAAGTTCATCTTCTAGGTGTGCATACATTACTAAACTTTTTCGTTACAATGTGCTATCTTCTAGCTAGGTGTACGTACATAAATTACTCTTCTTCTTTATGATGTGAAATCACTCCTTGTTGTATGTAATTAATTATTATCCTTCTACTTTCTTTTGACGTCAATTTATTCATTTCTTATTTGTGTCCTGTTTATTTTAATGTTCCTACTTCGTAAATAAATTCTTGAGTACTTTTATTCTTCTTACTTTACAAGAAAATTCTAGCTCTTCGTCTTCGTCGTTTTGATTTGGTTTCATCTTCTTTGTGTATATTATTCTTCTATACTTCCTTTTGTACTCTCATCTTCACGGGGTACACTTAAATTATTATTTTTCTTCCATCTATGATAAATGTTAATGATGAATTTCTGTACTTAGGTGCATAAGGCAAAGAAAGCAAGCGACGCTGACGGTGGCGAAATCAGGTGAGGCTTACCTACTCCTAAACACATTAAATGCAGAATCATGACAATGACTAGCTGCGGCGATGGGCTAGCCCCATTAACTCATTTCAGCCAATCATGTGCCGGTTTCATCAAATTAAGTACCGCTATTTTAGTTAACCGTATCCTTTTATACAGAGCGTCTCGAAATGGGGGTTAGGTCTTAGCTGTCTAATAGTGATTATTTCGGAGGCCGGCGTCTTAAACTTAGGAGGTCCCTAGTGTAGCCTTGTGGCCTAGGTGGCTCTTAATCTTAGGTCAAAACGAAACAATCAGTAGGTGGCCCATGAAAGTGAAGAGACGTATGTTGCTATATATAGAAGTGGTCCGTTTGCTGCGTCCGCTGTGGAAAGTGATCCCTAAAATTGAATCAAAAAGTAAACTTTAGAAAAAACCGACTTCCACAAACCCTATTTGATTAGATTGAGTTTAATACAAACTGTAACCCCTTATCCCCCCCCCCCCCCCCTTGGGGAATTAATTTAGTCAAATCTCATATCAGTGCTACCCCACGCTACTAAGGAACCCCTGTACAAAGTTTCATGGCTCTAGGTCCACCGGTTTAGGCTATGCGTTGCCTGCCCGTCAGCCACGCATTGTATTTGTACCTAGTATTGAGCAGATCTGGTGGCCATATATGGTCTTCATCAGCAGTTCCGCATCACAATATTATGCTTACCATGTGCATTTGCACGAGTTATTATGAAAAACACAAAAATCACTATAGGTCTGCCTATAATATTTGAAGAGTTCCCTCGATTTCTCCAGGATCCCATCATCAGATCCTGACCTGGTGTCAATGGGACCAATGGGAAGGTAAACCCTTTCAAACAAAAAAATAATTTTCCAAATCGGTCCATCCGTTTAGGCGCTATCGAGGCACATACATAAAAAAAAAACAAACAAACAAACATCTGGACGAATTGTAAACCTCCTCCTTTGGGAAGTCGGTTAAAAAGGGAGATCTCGGCACCAGGTTGTGACACCTGGGGACCACACTGGTCCGACAGCTTATGCTCGGACGTTCTATATATAGTTTGCAACCGATGAAACTTCTCTTCCGCGATGCAGGATCGATTGTCAGTTGTTTCGCATTTGTTCTGCGCTCTGATTTACTCTTATGACATCTCTCGTGACTTCTGCCAACTGCTGAGTTTGTTCTGCAAGTGCCATTCAACTTGTATGTCAGTATGTGGATCGCCTGATAGGTGACGCCACAAAAGGATATAAAGTGCCCCTGATAACTTTAGCATTAAAAAACCCCCGCATAAAACCGGTCTTCCAGTTTCGTCAGCAGGTCTCATCATCAGGTGAAATCCGTATTTGGCCCTGGCAGAATAACAGCGTCACAGATTCGTCTGACATTGCTGAGTCAGGGCCATTTCATTGTCGCGGTACATTCACAATACCACACAGTGATGCTTACCGTACCTACCCAATTTGTTTGTTGCTTAAAATGATTATTTATTTGTAAATTGTTTTATTTAAATGTGTTTTTCTTCCTATGTTAATCCAGGTTTTATTCTATTTTGTATTTTTTTATATTTATCTATCTATCTATCTGCGACTCACACGTTAAACTTGTAACACCCCTTTTCTCCTTCGTCGGGCGAGGCGGGGCTCAAAAAATACTGATTGTTGGTGAAATCCGCGAAGTCTAACTTTTAACCTCACAAAGATTAATTTGACTTGATTTCAGGCCCCAAAATGATCAGCAAGATGAAACCAGTGAATCGAAGGCGCCCGGCAACAGCTACGCTGCTGAACCTTACAAGAGGTGGGTGACCAAAATTACATTCACAAACTTATAAAACCGTCCGTTTGTTCCGGGGAATGCGGCTCGCCAAACATTAGTGCAACATATGCAACCTATGTAAAACTGTGTACCAAATAACGGAGGAGCCCTGCCTCCTGAAATGCAGGTAACAAACCTAGTTTAGGAGACTGGGATCCATGTGCAACTATGTGCCTAACTTTTTACATGAATAAATTATTATTATGTACGATGAGGGGCCGCCATTGCTTTAGTGACAGTTTTCAGCTGCCTACGAAGCAGCTGACCAATCACAGCTCTCTAAGTTACCTCGTCCCCCGCCGTAAATAGGTGAGTTGTGTTTCAAAGGAAAATGTATCTATGCGCTATCCACTGGATAAGTGCTCCCTGACTGATCCATTCTACCGTCAATAGACTGTCGATCATTAATAGTAATAGCACCAGTAGCATTAATAGTAATAGCTACAAAATCACTCGATATAGGTGTAGATATCAAGTTCAAGTTCAAGTTCAAGTTCAAAATTTTTATTGACCATAAAATCATACATATTACTTAGTCAACGTCAATATAATATTAATATTTTTGTATACTACCGCCCGTTCGGAAGTTGTGGGCTTAGGGATGGAGCAAAGAAGGGCAAGAAACCTCCCCCGTACCTCTTTTAAAATATCAGAGCCTTAAAAATACAATGTTATGTATTTCTACTTAAGTCTAAGGAAATACACCGAGGAGAGACGTACTGACTCAGTCCATCGCCCCTCTTTGGATTTCTGTGCGCTGAGATGGTAAAGACCATGCAGTTTTGTCATCTAAATATTCTTTTACACTGTAATAAGACTTCTTCAATAGGCCGTTTTTGACATAGTTTTTGAACCTCCTTTCTGGTAGGGCCGTTGCTTCATTAGGTATTTTATTATAAAAACTAACACATACTCCCATAAACGAGTGAGCAACCTTACTGAGTCTGAACGCGGGCATAGCAATCTTATTTCTATTTCTAGTGCCAATACTATGATTATGACCTAAAGTCTTAAATAAACCTATGTTTTTTCTGGTATACATGATATTTTCATAAATGTATTGACAGGTAACAGTAAGTATATTGATATTTTTGAATTTGTCCCTTAGTGATTGCCTAGCATCTAGTTGATAGATAGCCCGAATGGCCCTTTTTTGTAAGACAAATATTGTGTTTATATCTGCCGCTCTCCCCCAAAGAAGTATTCCGTAAGACATAATACTATGGAAATAACTAAAGTAAACCAATCTGGCAGTTCCTACATCTGTGATGTGTCTGATTTGCCTGACCGCATAAGCAGCTGAGCTAAGTCTTCGTGAGAGACTAGTTACATGAGGACCCCATTGAAGTTTCGAGTCTATAGTCATTCCAAGGAAAATTGTTTCTTCAACGAGGTCTAGTCTTTCCGTTCCTATGCTTACACTCGTGTCCACCTGCCGCACATTCGTATATCGAAGGCGCGAGAATCGACCCGCCGCTGGCCCCCCGATTCTCGCGCTATCGAGATCATCTCCCCATTCGAGATATCGGTTTTGATACCGCCTAACGGCCGAAATTAATAACCTATCTTCTATCCATAATCTGCAGATTTGAGATTGTTAGTGTCAATTTTGACATAAATCCCATAGCGCAACTGTCAAATGTAACGCGTAATCTGCAGATCATGGATAGAGATTGGATATAGGGATCGGCCGTAAATCCGTCGAAAACGATCTCGATTTATATTTATTTCGATCGATAACGGGCCGAGATATCTCGGTTGGTCGAAAGGCTAGTCGTAAGAATATCTTTTTCTTGTTTTTGATAGAGATTTCGGTATCTCAATATCGATATTTCGACCATGTCGCCATTTCTCGCTAGCGCCAGAATTGCCCCCCATGTCTCAATCTTACTCGTATCAGGTTGAAGGCCCGTGCTCCTCGGTGGGGACTTTAATGGGCTACTTACACTTATGGTTACAGGTTCTCAGTAAAGAACCGCGGCAGTAAGTACCTGCGGAGTTACGAGCCGACCACCGCCCACCCGGGTGAGGACGAGAGCGGATACTTCAGTGACGTCAGCAATAGCCTGGTCCGGAGGTCTTCTGACGTGAAGGTAGCTACAGCTTTGCAACCGTGATGACTACCAAAGAGTTTCATTGATCTGAGAAGACTACTAACGGCCGAAATTAATAACCTATCTTCTATCCATAATCTGCAGATTTGAGATTGCTAGTGTCAATTTTGACATAAATCCCATAGCGCAACTGTCAAATGTAACGCGTAATCTGCAGAGCACGGATAGAGATAGGTTATTGGGATCGGCCGTAAGAAGACACTAGCGTAGCGACGACGCTATCAACTGCTACAAAGATCTGTAGCAGTAGATAACAGATGCAACTGTGAATTGACGGGTGTCGAGTGGCCTTCTAGTATTGCGATATTTGGGAATTGCGTCCGAACTCAGACCATGGACCGACCATAGAATGGCATTTCATACATGGCGGTCTTACACCCAGTTTCCTGGGCGCTGATTAAAGTTAACAGGTTGGTTAAATCAGTTTCGGCCAATCAAGTTCCATCATTTTGAATAATAGCGGCTCGTGGTTGGCTGAAGCTGATTTAACCTGTTAACTTTAATCAGCGCCCAGGAAACCGGGCATTAATTTTGAATTCTGACTTTTATTACAGATACTTTAATATTATACTAATACAGATAGACCACCTAGAACAAAATATGACACCGGCGTAAACTGAGATGCTACAGAAGCTTCTTTAGTTCGAGACCATTATCGCTTGGTGCAGCACCATCGAAAAATTGCAAATACCACGAGATGGCGCTAAGATATATAGAATTTATTCTAAGATTAGCGCCACCTAGAAGTATGTTAACTGAAACCATGGCGTTCAAAAGTACAAATCTTACTCCTCACGCCATCTCTTTTTTACTAAGGGTTACTAATTCTAATTTGTATGGGATGAGCACGAGTGAAATTTCTGGGGTGGCTTATGCCCACACCTCTTCTAACAATTCCTCTTGGTTACTCATTAATCGACTTGCCAGTCTTGTGAAATTTCAGGGGTGGCATAAGCAGCCTACCGACTGACCGCATCATGGCGATTTGGCTTGTTTAATCATCACTCGCATTGCTAATTTGCGTCCCCCCAGTTCATTTACCGCCTCACATTTACTGAAGTTCGGCAGTTGCTTATTCGTTTAACAAGCCTTCAAACTCGACAGGACCCGGAGCCGATAATGTCGACCTACATGGCGCCCGTCGAATCCCGCCGCAAAGCCGGTGCCCCAATGGAAATATCCGGCGAAGAGCTAACGAAGAAGAAGAAGAAGAAGCATCAGCATCACAAGAAGCACTCCAAGAAAGGCGGCAAGAAAAAGAAGAAAGATAACACAAAGAAGTTTAACAGCCTGGGCTTGAACTCCGTGGAGATGGATAGGACTGAGGTATCTTTGGAGGTCACGAGCGCGCAGAATTAAACCTTCTTCTATTCTGTTGTTACTTCCTTACTCTTAGGTTGAACTCAGAGTAAGATACTTTTACTCCGAGTAGTCAGATAAGTGCTACTCAGTCCTTACACCACGTTAACCCCGTTATTAATGAAAAGTTACTCCGTAGTAACTTTTTATTAATATAAGGTAAATGTTTTGGTGGACGAGCAAACGGTTTGCGCTTGATTTACATGCTTCTCGAACTCCCGCAAACGTTAATTTTACGGAGACAGCGCTAGTTTTCCAATGATCTTTTGGCGCGTGAGTGACGTTTACAGGGGGGCGCCAATTCCACGCAACTTAATGCAACGAACCTGTAAAAAAGCGTTAGTTACCTGTCACCGCAAGCCAGAAGATCTTCGGAAAGCAGTAATTGATGTAAAAAAACACGTTTACATGTGCTTGCGGGATTTCGCCAAATCTGGACAAGCGTGTAAATTACCTTTAGCATAGCATAGGATTTGCCCTGAGTTGCAAACAAAAAAATAATGCAATTGCATTAGAAACAAATGACAATAAATTAGTTAAGTAACAACTTTAATTTCAAAATTGTTTTGTGCAACTCAAGGATAGCTCCTAAGGTTTGTTTAATATTTAATAAATGGCTTTAAGACAACAGGAGGAAATGGCTATTTCGTACTATTACTGCGCCATGCCACACCAAGTGGAATAACCGGCCAAGTGCGAGTCGGACTCGCGCACGAAGGGTTCCGTACCATTATCTATAAAAAACTGTAAAAAAATCACGTTAGTTGTATGGGAACCCCCCTTTATATTAAATTTATTTTGTTTTTTAGTATTTGATGTTACAGCGGCAACAGAAATACATCATCTGTGAAAATTTCAACTGTCTAGCTACCACGGTTCATGAGATACAGCCTGGTGACAGACGGACAGACGGACAGCGAAGTCTCAGTAATAGGGTCCCGTTTGGCACCCTTCGGGTACGGAACCCTAAAAATGGCGTGACTCTATTATTGTTACTGTTTCATTAACAGCCATTTATTGAAGATTTTTAAGTGTAAGTAAGTGAAAAAAACATAAACAATTTTTCCTAGACTTATTTTGTAGAATCGTGCAAATAAAAATCATATAATACATTAACAACTGTCTATTTTATGAATATCACTAAAATATTTACATTGTAACATAACTACAAGCTTAAAATTTTATATACTTACTCAAATATTATTAACATTAAAAGAAAATGCAACAAACGTATACTGAAAGTACATACTATAATTACAATAAAACAATTTTTTGTTGAAGTACTGCTCAATCCTACTCGATTCCAGGTAAAGGCCCGTGCTCCTCGGCGGGGACATCAATGGGCTACATTTATAATTTAGTTTGTAAGCTATCAATTTAAAACTGAACTGTATCGTCCCTGTTCATAAGCATCTAATAAACCTATTTCAACTAAAATGTCGTTATTTATTTGTCCTTCTCTTTGAAATTGTTTGCGAGAAGCACATCTTTAGCATAGGTAGGTAATAGGTATGGTTATGCTCGATTTCACCAACAGACAGTTAGAGCCTGGCCAGAAAAGGCGTTTTACGCGCGAGTCCACTCGCGCGTAGGCACTCGCGCGTTTCCGAGATATGAGTAAACGCGCGGCTGCATCTGGACGGGATATACCGGAATCAGTATCTCGGAAGACTCGCGCGTAAAACGCCTTATCTGGCAAGGCTCTAGGGTTCACTTAGCTCTTTTTCTTAGCTGTCTAGCGACTGTATCGTAGGCCGGCCTCTTGAATACGGTAGGTATTGGACAACATTAAAAATATTCGACAAAATGTGGTAATCCTATCAAATAGTAGCGTAGAAATCTATATTTCATTATATTTTAGAGCCCCCCTTAAATTTTATTTTTTTCAGTTTTGTATAAAAATTGTAACGCGGTTCATAGAATACATCTACGTACTAAGTTTTAACTGTGTAGTCCTAATGGTTTTGGAATAAAGTTGCTGTGACATACGGACGGACTACGGACAGACAGACTTAGACTTGACGAAATTATAAGGGTTCCTTGTTTCTCTACGGAACCCTAAAAAGGCCACTAAGGACGTCATCTTAGTTGTTGATATCAACTAAAATGACGTTTAGAGGCTTTAGTTTTTTAGTTTAGTGCACTTTCCTTCCAGTGACAGCATGACTTTAAGTGTCCATAAAAGTTGAGTGTTCAGCAGTGCATCTCAGTTTATAAGTACTATTTACTGTACTCATAATCATTACTCTAAAAATAGTAGATATACAGTACTAATAATATAGCGTCACGCCTTTTCCCATACGTTCTTACGCTGATGTATAACATCGTGAGGAAACTTTCATAGCTGCGGTGATGGGCTAGCCCTGTCACGCAACGTAGAGCATTAGATAACTGGTACTAGTACGTATTACACGATACTTATTTAATTAGCTTAGACCCGCCAGTTCCAAAATACATGTTTTATAGTTTTTATAGGCAAATGAGCCTGCTAACTTATTTACGTTATGTTTTGCTTGTCAATCACGGAGTTTTTGTTGAAGCATTTATGTGTTTTATGTCAATAAACGACTTTTGAAAAACAAAACAACAAGATAACTGGCTGAAAGTGGGCACAATTGTGCCTCTACCACCCCGTATGGAAGGCGTGACGCTATTTTATTATTATTGAACCCTAAGCAATAGTTACAACAGGTCAGATATTACGTCTTCATATTCCATCTAAAACTTGCCATCTTTCTTGATATTTACCGTTGATTTTCTATGACGAGCTTCTCTGTTTGATACATTTTCCCGATCGTTGCCTGAATATAGAAAACATAAACAACCATTAAACAATAATATGGTTATGATGCGGGAGGGGAGGCACAGGACCGGAGTGGATGGCGTGGTCGAGAAGAGGCCTATACCCAGCAGTGGGTAGGTGTGGGCTGATTGATGGTGATGATGGTTAAGTTATGGTAGGATACATCAAAGTATCTCAGAAGGCTGCCTAATTAAAGTGGGACTGGGCCGGCCATGTTGCTCTAATATTGGGCTGTTGCTAATAGCTGGGCTAAGAGAGCCATAGACTAGCTCCCAGAAAAAGAGAAAGTGTGGGTGTAGATAAGGAAGGATAAAGTTATAATTGTTGTAATTTTTTCTCTTGCTTAGTTGCCCTTTCTTTAAGGCCCGTTTTCATTTTGATTAGTGTAAAGTGCAGGTGTAAAGGATGGCTGTAAAGTGCGAGCAACGTCTGGACAGCAACTGATAAGTACGAGTGATTACTAATAAGCGAATAAAAGCATGTTCTATTTTTTTTGCCAGTAGCCACCCCTCCCCTCTACTCGCAGCATGCCTTCACTTGCTGTTCTTAACGGTGTCGGGACAGCAAATTTGACTGCTCTATGCTCAATAACCGGTTTCTACTAATCAGAGACGCTACACAGAATTGGACACTATTTTACACTTAACACTTCACATCACAGCCCCACTCACAAAACCCACACTTTACACTGAACACTTCAGTGTTAAACCCTTCAATTTTACCTGTCGTCTAATGATGTCTAAGTGTTCTTTTCCAAATTGAAACTCCTTTACTGCCAATTTTGGATCCGATATTGCCTTGTTGCTTTTGAATGAGTCCCTAATTCTTCTTAGGGCATACAACCTGAAAAATAATATAACTGGTGAAGTGTGAGTTGGACATGCATACAATAGGTTCTGCAGTACAAGAAAAATCACAAAACTAATGGCACTTGTATGAGGGTAGGGAAGGTAGGGGAGGTATTGTTCATGAGATGGATTTCATGAGATTTAGCCCGCTCTGATAGACAGACAAGTGGTCGGATAGCGGAGGCGCGGAGGCCTAAGAAGGCTAGACGTCATTATTGCTGCTATTTTGAAATAACTATCAAACTAAATGCAAAATGTAAGTAAGCTATCGATGAAAGTAATGAATATTATACTTATAATTTACAATATTTTGCTATAGCACCAAAACATGCGGAGCGGAAGCAAAATATAGAAAATATTTTTAGGTTATGTAATGTACATCTCAAGAAAAACTCACCTGAAATTATAATTGGTAAATTTCTCTGATTCTCTCAAAAGCGTTTTATACAGAGATAGAATCTGCATCTTAGTAGCTGCGGGCATGATTTTTCACGAGAATATTTTGATTTTTAGTTTTCTAAGAGAATCTCTTCTCTATATAGGTAAATTGTATTACTCGCTCGTTCGCTATAAGTTTGCCGGTGCGTGGAATGCGGTTGCCCTCCCCCAACCGCCAACCGCACCCCTGAGTCGCCCTATCCGCACACCGTTAGCAACGTCATCGCTGACGCGTCGCAGTACTCGCAGTCGGGAGCGGGAGGCGTGATATTTTTATTTATTTATGTGTATTAATGTGTATTTATTGAAATAAAAAACAAATATTTTGAAATAATGGTTTATTTATAGCAAAGTTTGTACAATAAATTGGAAAAAAATCCATGACCCCTGATCCTAATTAGAATTTGGAATATACACTCGTAAGTAAGCCTAACTGGACTAAACTAATTTTATTGTTGTAGATTATTTAATATCGATCGAATGTGTTAAATGTTGCCCAATAAAATGTTTTGTAAATGTGTAATATTTCTGCTATCCCTACCTCTGAGTGACGTCACATCGTCACCGGCAAACTTATAGCGAACGGGTAGTATATACTATACTCTTTGGGTAAATAGGTAAATAGCGTAGCACTCCGTTATGTACGTGAAGTATTATTATTACTAAATATTATCCACCTCACTGCACATTACAAATTGCAATGTTTAAGTTGCATCATTAAATATACCTGCTAACCTGTAATAAATATTATAGAGGTACAAAGGCTAAAGAATACAAATATACTTTAGTCTTGTCCTGTGAAATACGTATATTGGAACGCTGTAATTGACAGTAGTAACACCATGGTCGAAAAAATCCCCTGCAAGAATGGAAATGACATCATCGCAATAAAAAAGAATATTGAAATACAAAAAAAACTCTATATTTTTCAACAAATACCTGATCTCCTTTATTGCAACAAATTATTATTTATTGTGCAATGTACATTACAATGGCGGCGCGTGAGTGACCGTGCCGTGAAAGGTTCGTAGGCCGCCGCCGCCGCAGCCAAGCCAAGCTTTTGTCGTCGGAGCGGGTCGCGCTGCGCACCAGGTACCTACACATTAATGCCTCATTATTATAGAACGTCCAACGTCCACAAAATACCCAGATCTTCGTTGACATTTCCTGTGGTCCATCCATCCATCCAAGCCAAGTGTTGTCTGTCGGACGAAAAAAAATAATAGGACATTTGTTCCGTTTATAATGGCCACCCTATTGATGTTGTGTTCTCCTCTTGATAATGCTAACCTTACTTTGCTGCAATTTTTTGCTGTATATATCTTTCTCTGTCACTCTTTATAGACCATGAGTATAGCCATCCTGCTGTCAAATAAATCTAAAACCATCGCATCATGCGTCTGTCAAAAATAAAACATGCTCTTCATAATATAGCAAAATGGCTGCTGACCTCAGTTGGTTTTTTACGCGGTGATTTGTATTACTCTAAAATAATTATGGTTTGCTGCAAAACACAGTGATAGTAATGTTCTAAGTGGAAGAGTGCAATTATCCTCGTGAGTTTAAACTATCCGGCTCCATCCAAACAGTAAGAATTTTACAAATAATTTGATTTATACCAACCAACCTAAGTTTTCTTCTGTTTGGATTCTAATTACTGCAATTAGGGCCTTTATTATTCTGTGTAGTTAGCAGTTTTTCCTCGCTTCACGTGATGTACAGTTTGTCCCTGCTTTTTATTGGCTCATGGCGATATTTACTTCACAATTTACATGGTTACAACCACGTTACATTACAACATAAGTTGTTGTCGAAACCGGATTTATTTTCGTCATTGTGCTTGTTCCGTTGACTGCATCTCGCGTGTTTTCGTATCCAGTACACTTAGAATTACGGCCGCAAATATTTGGTGCTTATGCTAAGTCATGGACCTATAACATTTTTTTATAGAGGTCCGTGGGTTGGAGTGTAGATAGGGGGGCGCCAAGGAAAAAAAACTTAGATATTTTTTTAGCCGCAAGACAACCCGGTCCATGTGCTAAGTAGGTATACTAGCCAACCATTACAATTAGGCGCACGACAGGAATGCGGTTTCGCCGCCTGTACCCCGCCTCATCCCCCCGCACTTACCCTAGTGACGCACAGTCGGTAACTCGCTCTCGACAGTGATACGTGTTAACGGTTCTTGGAGATTTTGTTGTCAGTTATAATTTGTTTTTTGTTGTTTTTGTGCTGTTAATTACTTGTTATGTGTTACGTGTTATCTTAATCTGGCTTCAAACTATCTCCACGCCAAAATTAATTTACGACAATAAAAAATATCTTAGCTAATATCAACAACAATTATCTAATACATGTACTATAGTCCAATAAAATTAGCAAAACCTTGGAAGAAACCTGGACACAATTCATAGCTTACTGTAATTTTCTTTTTCTATGATATTATTAGTAGGGATGCACCGACTGTTCGCCGACCAGTCGGTTAAGCCGACTAGTCGGCCATATTTGCAGTCGGCGACTGGTCGGCGAACAGTCGGCCAAAACTGCCGACGGATTAGAGTAACTGAAATACGTATTTATTTTAACTGTTATGTAATCGTTTATTAGTTTGTACCATATTAAAGATATTCCACTTCTTGACGGAGTAGGCGAAGAAGTTGGTTGAATTGGATCCGATTGTATGGACGGCGTATCAGCTGATGAACTGCTTTTGATGAAGGTACTCAATTGCGACATTAGGTTAGGGTGTTTTTTATTTTATATGGCTTAACATGCTGGTTGTGTTTGCTGATTTACCTTTTCCGCCTCTTGAAATGATCGCTGAGCACTAGTTGCACTTGACTTTACTGGAATCTTCACAGTCCTCGAAAAAAATCCATATATAGTAGACGCCAAACAACTTGAGCAAAATGTGACGTGGTGGGGGAAAGTTTGCGCATGTACACTTACGTGCCAAAAAAACGACGCACTTAAAATTCTCAAAACAAAGCGTACCTACAGTATACTGCATGAATCTTAGTGCACAATACTATATACTTACTTAGTTCAATCGATAGAAAATGAGAAAATATACTGTACCATTTGCATGAGGGACTGAGCGGTAACAGGTGCACAATAACTGTTTGAGACACGCGAAGTAGGTAGGTACATTTGCTGCGAACTATACAGATTTAATGGTCTGTGGATATGACTATCAAAATAAAACTGTAAATTATTTAGCGACATATGTCGTCTTTATTGGTGTCTATTAACAAAGAATAATGATTTGACAAAAGACAAGATTTTTATGGGATACCTACGATTGAAATTCCCTAAAATTACGTTTTTCCACGTACCTACACCTATAAAACATAATAATATCTCCATCGATAGAAAACTCATCATATACCATCTTTCTGGCTTGCCTTTTTAAAACTACGTTAGGACGTCGAGGCATTTTTTATCCGTGATTTCACTGCACGCAAGTGTGAACTCAAAGCGGGAAACGATGGTTGAATGATCTACCAATAGCGTGGCTAGACGCGCTCGATGCGATGCTCCTTCCGCACGCCGCGTCCCGCACCCCATACCGTGGTGCGCAGTTTCATATATCAGATGGTTTCTGCGCATGCAAGGTCATTTGTTCAAGTTGTTTGGCGTTACCTATACGCGATGTTCTTCTTGACATGATGATAAAATTACACTATACACCTGTGAATCTGTCTTTTGTTTATTTTTTAACACTACTTTGAACTATTTTACTTTATATTTATTATTTATCTTTTAAAAACACGCAGTTCAGCCGGTCCGTGCGTAAACAATAACAACATCAACAAAAAACCGGCCAAGTGCGAGTCGGACTCGCGCACGAAGGGTTCCGTACCATTATCTATAAAAAAACGCAAAAAAAAAAAAAAAAGAATGGGAGCCCCCTCTAAATATTAATTTAATTTTAATTTAATTATTTATTTTTTAAGTAAATAATATATTCAATATATTGTGGACATTTTAAGCGTCTACCTGCTACCATTATCAATATCGAGCAAAATTGAGCAAAAAAATCACGTTTGTTGTATGGGAGCCCCCCTTAATATTAAATTTATTTTAACAGAAATACATCATCTGTGAAAATTTCACCTGTCTAGCTACCACGGTTCATGAGTTACAGCCTGGTGACAGACAGGACGGACGGACGGACGGGCGGGCGGACGGACGGACGGACGGACGGACGGACGGACGGACGGACGGACGGACGGACGGACGGACGGACGGACAGACGGACAGCGAAGTCTCAGTAATAGGGTCCGTTTGGCACCCTTCGGGTACGGAACCCTGAAAATCATGTCGCGACGTGATCATGAGCGTTGCCGAGGTCACCCGAACTCCCCCGAAAACAATGTCGGCCCGGCCGACTGTCGGCCGACATGTCGGCTAATTTGTAGCCGACTGGTCGGCCTGTCGGCCAGTCGGCCAAAGTCACAGTCGGCCCATCTCTAATTATTAGTTATAGTTAAAATAAAAAGAATTAAACATTTTAAGTCTCAGTTTTATATTCATAACCGAAATGTAGATTAAAACATGCTAATGATATACTACAGTTTTACAGACAACCAGTAATGTGGTGACTGCTACCGACGCAATAGCGGTTTTCGTAACGTTTACACGATACGAGTAGATAACGCCCACTCCTATTCCCATCCCTAGTTCCAACGACGCCATGTTTGCGGTGCGCCTAATTGTAATGTTCGGGTAGTACTAATTATTTTTGTTTCATAATTTCTTGGTTGGTGAGTCAATTGAGGTTTTTATTCCACACTATGAAGGTGAGCTTATATCTAATGTGTGATCTATTTCTGCAAACCAAACCGCATCCTTCTAAATAAAGTTATAATATTTCCTTTCCAACATTTAATTGGTAGTATAATATTACTGGAAATAACTGTTGTAAGACCGCCCTTAATTTTTGAATTGAATTACTTACTACCTACCTTACCTTTTTCTCAAAGTTGTAGGGACTTTAATCGGTGATCTAACTGTACTTGTTATGGTGCACCCTGCTGTCTGTGTTGCAACACTTTGGTTTGGTAACTCACACCTGTACATTATGTTATGTTACGGTAACGACCTTTACATAATTCATGATGTTCAATTAAATTATCTAATACTGTAAACAGTGTTTTTCAAGCGGGTGGTGGGTAACAAAGCGCTTGTTATTTATTATTTAATAAATAATAAATAACAAGCGAATAGCCAGCCATGATAAAATTCAGGAATGGCTAGTAGCTTCATTTTGAAGTGGAGTAGTAATAATAACAAATGGAACCTGTTAATGTCCTGACCAGAGACTATATTTATACATATACAATTGACTGCTCCTGGGGGGGAATGCGGCTCGCCAAACGTTTGTTGTATTCAACAAATGTTTGCATACACAACCTATGTATGATGTGACAGGCCGCCAGACAGTTTCGCAGCGGCTGACCAATCACAGCTCTCTTATTTATTTATTTTATTTATTTATTATTGTTCAAATTAAATTGTACAACCTTACAGATTAATCCAATGCGCTGTACAAATTCTATCTCGTCCCCCGCCGCCCATAAATTGGTGAGTTGTGTTTCAAAGGAAAATGTATCTATATGCGCTCTCCACTGGATAAGTGCTCCCTGGTTCTGACCGACGACGGGCGCAGGCGGGCGTTTATCCAGATACGAGTAACACTGAGCCATGCTCCACCACGTGAGGAGTAAGATTTGTACTTTAAACGCCATGGTTTCAGTTAATATACTTCTAGGTGGCGCTAATCTTGGAATAAATCCTAATATCTTAGTGCTATCTCGTGGTATTTGCAATTTTTCGATGGTGCTGCACTTCAAACTAAAGAAGCTTCCGTAGCATGTCAGTTTACGCTGGTGTCATATTTTGATCTAGGTGGTCTTAGATCTGTATTAGTATAATATTGGGGGCTATTTGGAAGGAAAACGCACTAAACTAAAAAGGCAATTAACCCCTCTAAACGTCATAATGACGTCATCTTTGTTCTTGATACCAACTAAAATGACGTCATTATGACGTTTAGAGGCCTTAATTGCCTTTTTAGTTTAGTGCATTTTCCTACCAAATAGCCCCCAATATAGTATGTTGTGTGTGTCTATGCAAGTACCAAGTGGCTATAGGTATAGGATCTGCAGCTTAATGTGTCATCTAAAACACGAAATGACGAAAGTGAAGTAATTATTAAATCGCTTTTTATTAATTATCTATCAGATCAATGATTTTGTCACAACAAATAGAATAATCGGATCGCATCAAGGGCACTACAGGATATAAGACCATGAGAATGCAATTGCAAATGCATTCAACTTCACAAGGCCATACAGAATACATAATTAATTAAGATAGATTTAAACGTAAAATGCTGCATCCTGGATCCAACGAATAAACAACTAAATAATCAATAATATATAATACTTAACATAAATTCATATCATAATATTTTAAACAATTCAATATTTAAAATATAAATTCATAATATTTAAAACAATTTAATTACATAATAAGGTACATTGTGTTGTACCTGACTTCATGTAAGTAGCGTAAACCTGCATGTGTTTTATTTTGTTAATTTGCATTTGCATGTCTTCTCATAATATTTTTTTGTGAATGCTGTCGCACACCTGTTATTAACGCGTAGGCGAGACCTAGCTGTAAGTCATTTATACTGTAATGTATCGTCTACTGTGTCGTTGGTGTGTCAAATAAATAAATAAATAAATGTTGTGTGCTTTGATGCAGTGATTTTATCTGCTTTATTAACATACTTGGCTATGTACCTAACCAACATTAACATCCGTTTTCAATATGTAACCTATCTATCCTCAATCTGAACATTGACAGGGTCAAAAATAAGTAATCATGGAAAAAAAACATGCACACAGGCGAGCTTATCTCTGATAAGAGATCTCTTCCAGCAAATTTCTAAACGTGGACAATGTTGTGCCTCTGCCACCCCGTATGGGAAACAGCGTGACGCTCTCACACTGGGTTCGAAAGTCGAGACTTGCGGTCAACCATTATTTTTAATGGAATAAATTATTGCAGTCACGTGTCATGGTCAGGTCAACGATGGAAGATAATGCTTTTGTGTTGACAACAGGTAGCACTTATCCAGTGGAGAGCGCATAGATACATTTTCCTTTGAAACACAACTCACCAATTTACGGGCGGCGGGGCGGGGACGAGGTAAGAGAGCTGTGATCGGTCAGCCGTAGCCGCACACTGGTACCAATATGAAAGAAACTGAGAATAGGGTCGAAAGTTGGAGGACTGCCCCCAAATTTTTTATATAGATAGTTCATTTGATTTCAAACAACATTTTCAAATACCATTTTTTGATAAAATAACTCCTTTGCACTTAAAAAAAATACTGAAGTTTTTTTTGTATGGAGAAAAATTGAAAAGACCTCATTGTGGAGAATCGGACATAGCAGGGAGGTCTGACTCCCAGGCATCTTTAAAAAGATTTTTTTATCCCCTCACACACAAAAAAAAAAAGTAAAGATTAGTCGTAAGTGCGCTATTGGCGAAAGTATTACTGTGATTTGCTGTTATAATGTCGGGTTTCGTTACTACGCATGAGTCATAGTTATAGCAGGTTTCATCCACTGACTGTACATGCGGAATTAGTGTAAAATAGGTGTGTGGGCATTCTAAAAGTACTTCCATTAAAGTTTAGTATACAAGTAGGCATAGCAAATGCCTTTTACTTAGGAATTAAAGAAAATTAACTTAAGTCCGATTTCGTAATCTTTGATGGCCTTTGACCATTTGTAATATTATAATAAGTCTTTTTACTCTATTTAACTTTAATTTTGAGAGATAAATGCAATAAATTTAAACAATATAGCTATGTCAAAGTTACAACCTTTAGGGGCCTCTGGCTCCCGTGGACGCACCGATACGCATATAGTTACTTTGGAGAAAACATCGAGGTACATGTCCTCTACAATATGTATGGGGTCTCATCTTTACACTTTTGGTTTTGTGAAAATGTACATCAAAAAACAATTTTTCTCCATACAAAAAAAACTTCAGTATTTTTTTTAAGTGCAAAGGAGTTATTTTATCAAAAAATGGTATTTGAAAATGTTGTTTGAAATCAAATGAACTATCTATATAAAAAATTTGGGGGCAGTCCTCCAACTTTCGACCCTATTCTCAGTTTCTTTCATATTGGTACCAGTGTGAGCCGCTGCGAAACTGTCTGGCGAAATACAACAAACGTCTGGCGAGCCGCATTCCCCCGCAGGCGCAGTCAATAGGATATATAGTCTCTGGTTGACAATGAACGAATGAGGCAGTGGCTAGTGGCAATATTCATACATAATTTACGACAGTACAGAACCGTCATAAGCAAAAAGGCAAAGTGTTATAATTTTACAAGTTTGTAAAAAGTCTGTTGTATAACTGTTGTCTGATTATTTCCTGTCCATATTAGGTTTGCTGGAAGAAATCTCTTGATAAGCCCTCCTTTGTTCATGTGTTCTCTATTTTTCATTGTATAAGGTATTGTTAAAAAAAGGTAGGCCTTTGTCATGTGCTCTCCACTTTCCATTGTAAGATGTGTTATTTTGTGCAATAAAGTATACATTAGGTATATTTAATATATTGAAACAATACTCATCATTTACTTGTAAACTTGGTAAGTGACTTGTAAAATTATAATTATACGGCCTTCTGCGCCCTTGGGAGCAATCGATAACTATCGCTGTTCGTTTTCTATTATAATATAAGGTCCCAAAGCTAAGGATTCGAACGCGGGACCTTTCGCTTGAAGAGATGATGATGACAAATCAAAATTTTATATTAGGGGCGATTTGGGAGGCCTCAAGACAACAGAAACTAAACCTGAGTTGCACGAAAGCACGTAAGAGATAATAGTACTCCGTACAGAACGGCCACTCCCTTCCACGCACTGATTCAGATACCGCACCCCACCCCTGGCGTCAAAGGATTGGTTAAAGGATCTATAGACAGGGCTGAACGCCGGACGAGTGACGACGCGTATATTTTAATATCGCTGCATTTGCCGCGCCACCAGCCCTAGCAAAGTTTACGCACACATTTGCACTTGCACGTATGCAAACATCACTTGTTTATGTAGTATTAATAGTTGATTATTTTACGAGCGTCCTGTGGAGTGTCCGAGGTGTGACGAAAGTGAAATTTAAGTATATCCTGAATTCCTGATCGTTAGCATTCGAACCAAAGACAGTTGAGATGAGATTCTTGCCAATAAATTGGTTAAGTGACAGTTAACTGTAAGTAGTTGTAAATTTCAAAATCGTTACTTGCAACTGGGCTAGACACTAAGGGCCAGCAGTACGAAAGCGGAATAAGACTTTACCCGACTAAACATCGACAACTTTACCTATACAAGTTTATATGGAGTTGTCAAAGTTAACTCGGGATTAGTCTTTCGGCCTTGTGGGTGTTATTACAAAAAAAAACTCCCGTTCAACGCCTGTTTAAAAACTAAATTATATGTATGGGATTTGACGTTTGTTTTGAACTACGTTTAATATTTTTTGTGGTAACAGGGTCAATGACAACCTTGAATACGACGGCTCTTCGCGGTGGCTACAAACAAATATTTAATTTTCAAACACGTAACTAATTTTAATTACTTTGTTTAGAGTTCGTGTCTCCTCCGGAATCGTAAGCATTGTATGTCGTTTCGGCACTATTCAATTTGTGATCATTAGGTACCTATTAGCCGGTAACACTTTTGCCCGGTTTCCTGGGCAGTGGGCACTGATTAAGTCAACAAATTGGTCAAATCAGCCTCAGCCAGTCACGTGCCGCAATTATTCAAAATGGCGGGCGGCCGAAACTGATTAAAGGGCACGCTCTCTTTGACAGCGGAACTTTGATTATCACCTTCACTCCCCGCAAATCGTCCATTTGCGGAGTGTTTTGGAAACTACATTTCGATTTCCAAATATCACGGTATATAAAAGGCGCCTGTGTCTTAGTGAAGCCAGTATCTTAAGATTTATTTAGAATACTGTGATATGGGTATTGATGGCGAACAATATAAACAGTTTATAAAAACACGTGAAAAGAACAAGGTCCATTATTTATTTAGTGTTGAACTTTTTACTAACCAACCTTTTAACTTACATAGAGTTAACTTACACTTAACTGAACTAAAGAAACTAAAGGCAGTAAACTGACAACCTCAAATCCGACAGCTCTTGCGCGGTGGCCACAGATTCCATTTCCAAACACACCATTTTAATTAGTTTAGTTAGTATAGTTCGTGTGGCCTCCCGAATCGTTGGCAGTATCTGATGATAATGTATTTGATGATGACGATGGTGCTAATAACATGCGTCCTCTTGCCCCCAGGGTCATATGGAACATCAGTTCGGGTCATCACGCTGGGAGGTCCACGCTCGCGTACGAAGCCCGCCCGATGACGATGACGATGATGAGGACGATGACTTCCATGATGACGGGCCGCTGCTCACTTACAAGTGAGTTGAGATATAAGAACTGTCGCTGAAACTTACAGTTTTGGTAACTATCAATAAAAGTCTGTACGAAGTAGTACGAACTGTCACTAGAACTTACAATTTTGGGAATCGTCATTAAAACTAACAATGTTGGGTAATTGTCTCTAAAAATTACAGTCGCTGTACACCTTTGTAAAAAACGCTAGACAAAAAATAATGGCAAAATTATGTGACATTACTGCACCACTGCGTGTTTTGATTGATGATCATTTAATGTCTAGCATTAGGATAAAATAATATGACATATGTAAAGGTAACTACACAGTATTATTAATGTTTTCTAATTAAGTCGTTTTATACCAATATAAATGATAAAATCTAATTATTTAAGTCATTGATCAATGCCCTAACGGGGCCCATATAATTATAGAGTACCTACTTTTAAATTAAATGTACCTATTTATATGACACAATAACTAAATACTGAAATACTGAAAATTTCTTGCCAAGGCGTACAGCGACTGTAAATCTTAGAGCCAGTACCCAAAATTGTTAGTTTTAATGAGTTCCTAAAATTGTGACTTTTAGAGACAGTTCGTACAACTGACTTTTAGTGATAGTACCAAAAATGTAAGTTTCAGCAACAGTTCCTAAAACTGTAAGTTTAAGTGACTGTTCGTTAAACTGTAAGTTTCAACGACCGTTTCTTAAACTGTAAGACTCAGATAGTATAGTTCGTACAACTGAGTTTTAGTGACAGTTCGTACGACTGTAAGTTTCAGCAAAACTTTGATAAACTGCATGTTTTTTGTGAAAGTTCGTAAAACTGTGAGTTTCGGGTCATTTTGTAAAACTGAGTTTCAGAGACATAATTTTAAAACTGAGTTTCAGTGACGTTTTTGTAAAACTGACTTCCAGTGACATTTTGTAAAACTGAATCCCACCAAAACATTCTGTAAAAAACTAGCCAAGTCTCGATTATCTCTCAAAAGTAATGAAATCTAGACAAAGGCGTGCCAAGTCTAAGGTTCCTTACTGCGATTTCTTTATTATTATAGTTAATGTTGTGTGACTTGGCCGTTGAACATTCTTTATACGTTAGTGGGTACAAGTCAATTTTGTTTACACGTAATGTTATATCTGTTGTAACTACCTATGTTATATCTGTTGTATTTTACATACTAATTTGCTTAAAATAGAATTCCTTTATATACTATCAGGAAACTTGCAACTTGTAATTTATTGTAATTAATACGACGCAGTTCAAAATTGACTTGTACTCACTAACGTATAAAGAATGTTAAACGGCCAAGTCACACAACATTAACTATAATAATAAAGAAATCGCAGTAAGGAACCTTAGACTTGGCACGCCTTTGTCTAGATTTCATTACTTTTGAGAGATAATCGAGACTTGGCTAGTTTTTTACAGAATGTTTTGGTGGGATTTCACTTCTTTTTGTAGAAACGTGGGTATATTCATTTATTTTATTAGATTTTCTTATTTGACACAGTTTTTTTTTATTTTTAGGAGCAGTTTTTTTTTATTACAAATCTTTCTTTTCTTTTTTTCCGGTTCTGATTCTTGTACAGTAGCAACAGTTTTTCGTATTGCCCATTCGCGTTCATTATTTATTCTTTTAGACGGTTTAGACGGTTTAATTTCTGAAAGATCGGCGCGGAATTTACGCCTAAGCCGGTTGTATTCGGTGATCGCTGAAGCTTGAGCTTTTATACTCTTGAAGTCAACATTTATTAGGTGCACCCCATGAAGATTGGTTACTCGTGAAAGCGCCACGTAGGCTTGGCCACAAGAGAATATGGAGGTGCCAATGTCCATGAGGTCGGTCGGTCGGTCGGCCGGTCGGTCGGTCGGTCGGCCGTCCCGTGCCGTCCCGTCCAGTGCCGTTCCGTGCAGTCCCGAGCCGTGCCGTCCCGTGCCGTCCCGTCCCGTCCCGTGCCGTGCCGTCCCGTGCCGACCCGTGCCGTTCTGTGCCGTCCCGTCCCGTGCCGTTCTGTGCCGTCCCGTCCCGTGCCGTCCCGTCCCGTCCCGTCCCGTCCCGTCCCGTCCCGTCCCGTCCCGTCCCGTCCCGTCCCATCCCGTCCATTGCCCCGATCAGCTGTTTTCAATTTACTATGGGAGACCCAAAATTTTTTTTCTTGGGGAAAGTTCATATTATTCTATGGGCACCATCATTTCCCAAAGTATTGATCGTCCCGTGCCGTGCCGTCCCGTGCCGTGCCGTGCCGTCCCGTCCCGTCCCGTCCCGTCCCGTCCCGTCCCGTCCCGTCCCGTCCAGTCCCGTCCCGTCCCGTCCCGTCCCGTCCCGTCCATTGCCCCGATCAGCTGTTTTCAATTTACTATGGGAGACCCAAAATTTTTTTTCTTGGGGAAAGTTCATATTATTCTATGGGCACCATCATTTCCCAAAGTATAGATCGATATTTTAAAGTCACCTTGTATAGTTTCCCTTTATGTTGCTATTAAAACCTAACTCTGCACCAAATTTCAGCACCGGAGTTAACCGGGCACCGGGAAGTACTGGTGTTTT
>OY735279.1:3303668-3375023 GCA_963457715.1 Argyresthia albistria | reverse complement strand
AGGTCATTTTGTAAAACTGAGATTCAGCGACATTTTGTAAAACTGAATTCCAGTGTCATTTTGTAAAACTGACGATTGAAATAGAAAGGCATTATTTCATTCATTGTATCAGCACTGACAAATAATCGTTACACTGTAAGTTTCAACGACAGTTCGTAAAACTATGTTTTTGTGGAAGTTAAGCTGCGAGTTTCACGCTCCGTTTTTTGGGAGAGCAATCAAAATTAACAGACTGTTAATCTCATTACTCATGTTAGATCATTTCAGCCAATCACGTGTCGCTATGTTGTATTGATCTTCGAATAATCGCCTGTTACATTTAAGCACTGTTTAAGAAATTGTGGGTCAGTCACATTTCCTAAAACAGGTTTAGTAACTGTTACTAAAACTGCGAGGTTCTGTGACAGTTATTAAAATTGCGTCTGAGTGACAGTTATTCTCTTATTCCAGCAACGAAAAGTATCGCCGATATCCCACCTACACAGACAGGGACGGAGATAGACACAACTCCGAAGAGCGAGAGAGAGGCAAGAGGTCTACATTGGGCGTGCTTTTCAAATTCACACTGTTCTGCACCGCCATGATACTTTTCTGTGTGTTGATGTATATACCTATGTATAATAGAGTTATTGAGCATTTGCCTAAAGGTGCGTATTGCCAATGCTTTTGTTAAGGGCGGGCCCTAGGCAAACAGAACTTACTATTTCATCCTTAACTTATTTTTAGAGGAAATAAAATTAAAAAAAGGTTAATACCAAGGTAAGCAAGTCTAACTGAGGAATATACTGAGCCATTTTTATAATGATTAGATAAACAAGAAAACAATTACATTGTGACAGACGGATTTTCTGGCAACTTCAGGACACTTTTCTGTCGAGCAAAATTAATAAAATTACGTTTATGGGAAAGCAAAGACACGCTGACACTCGTGATAAACAAGCTAGTGAAAAAACGTACAGCAATAATACTCATCATTCCGAGCGATTTGTGTTTTGCTAAAGGCTGTTTTAAGATATTTATCACATTTTGCAAGTTAATTTATCAACAAAAACTATTTAGAAACAATTAACACGCATATTAGAATGCATTTATGTATGCAATCTTTTAAATTTATTGTTGTACACATGGGTCTACCCCCGCTCATCGAAACTTGGTTTGCTGGAAGAGATCTCTTTTTAGAGATAAGCTCGCCATTGTACACTTTATATTACCAACCGTGTTTTGTTAACTTTTTTTGTGTGCAATAAAGAAATTATGAAATTATGAAGTATTGAATCACTGGCTAAAAGTGGGCACAGTTGTGCCTCTGTCACGCCGTATAGGGGAGGTGTATAGCGTCACGCGTTCTTGATAAAATGGAACGTATTTCAAAACACCCTTAGCCTCTAGTGACTTATCATTTTCCGAAATTGCATGGTGTAACAGAAAGGTGTGGTCATATTTTAGGGGGTTGTTAGGGACATCACTCTGAGCAACTTTCACTATGAAACCGATTTCATTAGATTTTCACTTGTCTATACAAATCAGCTGACCGTCCGGACCAAAACGAATGGAGTAATGAAAAATAAAGTTGCTCTGATCAAGTCGGTTTTCATAGTGAAAGCTGCTCAGAATGGTCTCCCTAACAACCCCCTAAATATGAATACATTCTTCTGTTACACCCTGTAGAGCGGAAGAATCCCTGGGATCGGTGTCTTTATCTTACTTTCTGAATGTCATCTACTTTCTTTCAGATGTGGTAGCCGGTTGGACCGTCCATACAAATCGTGATACAAAAATATACGTGCAGCCAAATAACGTGACATTACTGCATGAACCGAAACAGTTATGTCCGAAACTTGGCTCCAAAAAGAAACTTTACCTATTAATTATAGTATGTTCCTCCACAGTCAACTTTGAAAGACGAAAAGCTATCAGAGAGACTTGGGGCAGTTATAAAAACTATTTAGAACTAACGAAATTATACGCAACAATTAGAGAAAAGTATAGAAGTTACAACTACACATACGATTTATACCCTCAGCCGACAAGTAGTGTTAATAGTAGTTTAGAAGTTAATAGAACAAAAAGGGATATAGGTCTGAATCAAATTCTGCCAAGACTAGCGGAGGTGTTAAAAAAGAATATGGAATCAAAGACTGAAGTTGCCACAGAAGAAAAGAGATTCGACGATGACGTTGATGATAAAGTCATCACAGAATTCGATATGAACAAACAGTTCGATGATAGTAATAATGATCTGCAAAACTATGATTATGACTATGAGTCGAATGTTATGAAAATACCTCCGAAAGGCGAAGAGGAAAATAAAAGTCTGGGTGATGTTTTAAAAGCATTAAAAGTCGCCCATGACATAATTGCTCAAGAACAAGAAGAAAAAGAAACAGTCATAGAATTTAGTGAAGATTTAGATTTAGATTATAAAGTTGCTTTTCTGCTAGGTGTGCCATTAGAAAATAATACTACAGCTGTCCAAGACTTGATTGAAGAAGAAGTAAATAAGTATGGTGATGTAATTCAAGAGAACTTCATAGATTCTTATAACAATTTAACGTTGAAATCTATAATGATGTTGAAATATGTGACGAGTAATTGTAAGGAGACTGGTGAGTTATTTATTTATTTATTTATATATTTATTTACAACGTAAAATAAAAAATATTAACACAAATTGTGAAATGCCAATAACGAAACAAGACCCTTCAAAAACTTAGAATAAAATGTCGTTAACCATTAGGTACATAGCATAACAATTATGAATAAAGATTACGTTAATGAATGAGTTTGAGTGGTGAACTGCGTGTAGAATGGTGCGTATGAGTGTGTGTGAGGGTGTGTTTGATCGTATGTGTGATGATCCGATGGGTATTTTAAAAGTGACGAATCTATAACGTATGTAAACACGTTAAGATATCTGATAATGTTTATTAAACTTGTTCCATTGTGCGGTTGTCTATATGATCGATAACAATAAACAAAAGTGTAATTTCAACATATATCTAAGATCAATGTTGATCTATTTGAACCCACGCTAATTTAATGATTTCAACCAAATTATTGTTTCTCTTCCAGTCCGCTACATCCTCAAGACTGATGACGACATGTTCATTAACCTGCCGAATCTGATGAGGACGCTACGCAACAAGTCGCGAGAGTTCGACGCGCGTGTCGCAGCGGGTTATAAGGAGAAAGAGTATTTATTGGTTGGGGACCTGATTGCTGGCGCCAAGCCGGTGCTAGATGCTAGCAATAAGTGGTGAGTGACTGACGAGAACAAACAAAACAGAAGGGGTGGCCGTGTCAGGAGTCAGCGTCCGAGTGAGAGAGAGAGTATTACAGAGAGAGAGAAAGAGACCTGATTGCGGTTGTCAAGTCGGTTCCGAGACGCTAGCAATAAGTGGTGAGTGGGGAATTAACATTAGGTACTAACAAAACAAAGAAAACCGATGAAACAAGCGAGAAAACACAAATAAAACGGATAAAACGAAAAAAAAAATACAAAAGAAACAGACAAAACAAACTAAAGAAGTGGCCGAGTCAGAACAGTTCGCTTAGAATTGGCACTTTGTACTCTCTCTCGACGTCGAGAGAGAGACTTACAAGTACTTGCTATGTCTATAATATGTTCGTCCTTCTCCCTCTCCCGCGTCGCGGCGGGGCGGCGAGAGCGAAACACGTCGAGACATCTAGGGCTCGACAGAGAAAATGACATTTGTGCATAGATAAAGGCCTTTCTCGAGTGTAGCATGCTAAGCGTACAGGATTTAAAAATCACTCTGTTCTTTACAGGACATTCGATGCTTCCGTACATAACTATCAAACAAAACAGAAACAACAAACAAAACAGCCAACAATGACCTCTTCCTACAGGTTCGCCCCCCGCTACCTCTACCCGGGCCGTGTCTACCCGCGGTACCTGTCCGGCACGGGATACGTGCTCGCCGCCGCCGCCGCCGCGCCGCTGTACCGCGCCGCCCTCGGCACGCCATACCTGCACCTCGAGGACGTGTATATCACTGGTGAGACTATAGCTATTTTGAGTCTCAAGCATACTGTTGGGTATTACGTTGATAGAAACACACCCGTCTATGCATGTTTTCTGCATTTGTCCGAGGCATTTGATCTGGTACATTATGATGTGCTTTGGACAAAACTAGGAAAAACAAATTTACCTGCAGGGGTTGTTCACCTATTTAAATTCTGGTATTCGTATCAACTAAACACAGTGAGATGGGCTTAGGCAAGTCCGTATCCTATAGGCTTGAGTGTGGGGTGAGACAGGGGGGACTCACATTTCATTTCATTTCATTCATTTATTTGCATAAATATGGTTACAATGGTTGGTAGGTTTATTAGTAGTCCAGCACATTTAGCCACATATTGGCACGCAAAGAGTATATTTACAATATTTATTCATGCATGGCAATTACGAACTAACAAAACAACAAAATAAACAGCAGGGTTAATTTAAAAAAAAACTAAAATAAATACCTGAGTCAATCAACACAATGTGGCCGATTCTCTAGGTTACACTCACTAAAATTACTTGACAGTATTAGCTCCGATGCTCTTATGCGGTTGCCATAGATTCCATTTTCGAACTCACTTTTGAATTAGTTCATCAGTACATTAAAATAATTCAAAAGTGAGTTCGAAAATGGAATCTATGGCGACCGCGTAAGAGCATCGGAGCTAATATTGTCAAGTAATTTTAGTGAGTGTGCCCTAGAGAATTGGCCCCAAATGTCATATAAAATTTAATTCAAATTAATAATAATAACTAAATACCTAACTGATTTGCATTTTTACAAAATATTCATCTAAAGAATAGAATGCTTCTGTAGCGAGCCAAGCAAACGATTTCTTAGCGAAGGATGGTGACGCACCATCCTGTCTGTGATCGCGGGTCAAGTTGACACCCGTTTCACCAGACAATGGTCAAATATAAACTCTTACATCATCCTAGTTGACTTTACTCTTACTACTAAACTAGGGGGACCTGTATGTCAGGAGCCAGAGCCTATATCTATTTTTATCTTATCTAGATCTATTGTTCGCTATTGATAGTTTGTTCGGCCGGTGTCCTTACGCGAGGATACCAATTGCAAGGAGGTTTCATCAAATTGCTTGTTAAATTAAGTTCTTTTTAAAGAAATAAACATTCTCCATATCCGTTGCAGGCATCTGCGCCATGCGCGCGGTCCCACGCCTGCGCCCGGCCGGCGCGCCCGGTTTCAACGGGCGCACCGTGCGCGCGGCCGCCGCCGAGCGCGCCTGCTCTGCGCACGCGCAGGTCACGTCGCACCGACTCAGCGCGGGCCAGCTGCAAGCGCTGAGCGCGGCGATGCGGGACACGGCGCTGTTAGATAAGTGAGTGGTTTTAATGAGACCTGTGCCCCTCGAAGGGGACATTAATAGTTAAGACTAAGAGATGTTTAATCTGTTATACACTTAACTTGCATAAGCATTGCACACCTAAACACGCGTCTAGTTGGAAGTCGTTATTTAAAATTTGGAACATAATGATTAAATAGTTGGAAGACACTATTAAATTGTTTAAAGATACGGTTAAAAGGTTGGAAGACATAATGGAATTAAATAGATGGAATATACGATTAAATAGTTTAAAGAAACGATTCAATAGTTGGAAGACACGTTTAAATAAAGACACGATGCAATAGTTGGAAGTTATAATGAAATAGTTCAAAGACACATTAAACAGATGGGCGACAGCATTAAAACGTTGGAAGACACGATTAAATAGTTGTAAGACACCATTAAATAGTTGGAAGACAAGATTAAATATTTGGAAGATATTTGGAAGTCACAAATATTGCTCACTTGGTTGCAGGTGCGAACGAATCCGCCTCACGCAGGTAAGAAGAGACAGGCTAAAGCCGAAGACGCCGCCGAACCGATTAACTAAAGCGGGCAAGAGCCTCACGTAGCATCCGAGCGACTAACCCCTTGTCGAGTAACTGGGTAGGTGAGCCTTGCGCCTTCTAAAATGGTAACGGACGAATATTTTACTGCTAGAAAGAGTTTTAGGAACTGTCGGGACGGTGATTTTGTTCGTGAGTCTTATGAAATGCTAATAGTGACGTCATGATTAAACTCTGTCTTTTTTGCACAAAAAATATTTCATAAATACAACGCAATCGGCCAGAAATATATACGGGGTGACATTAAATTAGCTGACCATGTTTTGGGGGAGGATGATAGTACCCATCATTATGAACAACTTTCCCTAAGAAACATATGGTCGCAAAAGAAAAAAAAATTGTGTCTACCATAGTAAATTGAAATCAGCTGATCGGGGCAATGTACTGGGGGACGAAAATTTTTTTTTTCATTTGCGACTATTTGTGGTGAAAGTTGTTCATAATGATGGGTACTATCATTCCCCAAAATATGGTCAGCTAATTAAATGTCATCCTACATATATATTCTGATATTGTCAAGCCATTTGGTGCATTGCATGATGCTTCACATTCAGATTTGTTCCTAGATATTTGACTGCCTTGTTTAATAACGAATTTATAGGATTCACGTCCTACGTTGTTATTTGTTTGATGTCGGCCTAACTCTTGACAGTTTCTATTTGCTTTTGATATTTCATTGCAGTTGTCAAAAGACATTTAATTTATGTTTTAGTTTGAGCCAAAATTGCCCTGCATGATACAGGCAAAAAGGAGAAACGTGAGTTATGCGTTTGTGTGAGTGATTCCGTATAAAACTTCGACGAAGTGTGAGACGTGTCTATGTTAGTTTCGTCAGTGTAGTGTACTCTTGAAAAGCACATTACCAGGGGCCTAATGCTGCTCTAAAAATTTCACTTATATTTCATTACTATTCCATTGCAAACACCCAAAATGGCGACATTTGGTATTCTCCTAAATTATTATCCTCCTTATCCTCCTTGATTGGGTGTTTGCAATGGAATAGTAATGAAATAGTAATGAAATATAAGTGAAATTCTCAGAGCAGCATTAGGGCCCTGGCTCTGTATGCACACAAACGAAATGCTCAGGTCTAGCCTTAAAGCCTGTATTTAGTTATGTTTGTTTTAGAAGGTGCAAAGCAAATAGTTTGCATGCTTGGGAGCCTATTGTAGTATTATCAAAATTTATTATAATCTTAAGATTGGGTTTTTTCATTGTACTTTTTAAATCGTATTGTAGAAGAGACGATGAAATCCTCTTGGCCTCCCCTACTAACTGAATCTCAATTTATCGCAACTCGTCGCTTCTCATTTGGTCCACTTGGTCCATTTCGAGAGAAAGGCTCCTTGGACCAAATGAGAAATAGAAATATATTTATTTGACAAATAAACAGGGATATATGGAAGAAAATAGCACAGTTTACGGTTGAGGTTTTGATGTCAAAATGGTTTGAGCTCAGCATGTGTTACGTGTAGCAGTGAGCTGCACGTAACGCTGGTTTTCAGCTGGACCAATTGGACGGTTGGTCAAATTTGGTCCAGAAATGACGATATCAAATCGACGCATGACCAATCAGGGCCTCGAGCAGGAATATTTGAAAGCGCGAAAGTATTCAAGATCAGATGAAATTAACCTTATGCTTATGACATTGTGTACTAGTCTTCCAATGATCTTTTAGCGCGTGAGTGACGTTTACTTCTACGCAACTTGACGCAACGAACCTGTCATCAACACAGACCTTTCATTCCTCATTGGTCACCAAGCGTTGATTCCACCTATCACAGCGCGCCATGAGATCGTTGGAAACAGGGAGCACTTATCCAGTGGAGAGCGCATAGATACATTTACCTTTGAAACACAACTCACCAATTTGCGGCGGGGACGAGCTAACTTAGAGAGCTGTGATTGGTCAGCTGCTGCGGAGGCCATGGCGGCCCCTCATCGTACATAGGTTGCATGCAATTAATGTTTGGCGAGCCGCATTCCCCCGCAGGCGCAGTCAATTTGATATACAGGGTGTAACAGAAGGGTGCAGTCATATTTTAGGGGGTTGTTAGGGAGACCATTCTGAGCAACTTCTGCTATGAAACAGTAATATTGAATCCGGAAGTTGCTCTGATCAAATTGGTTTCATAGTGAAAGTTACTCAGAATGATGTCCCTAACAACCCCCTAAAATATGACTACACCTTTCTGTCAATGTTGACACTTCCGCTGTGTCTATGCACCGGTAGCATACCGAGTGCGTTTAGTCGTGTTAGTCGCGAAAGGTGAGGGACAGAAATGCAAATCGCGTGCTCTGTCTCTCTCGCGTCGCGACCGACCCCGCGGGGGCTGGCATGCTAAGGGTTTTTATTATACAAGAAATTAAATTAGCCGACCATATTTTGGGGAATGATAGTACCCATTAGAACAACTATCCCTATGGAACATGGTCGCAGATGGAAAATAAATTTCGTCACCCAGTACATTGACTCTATCACCTGATAACAAGTTGCTATATGTTACAAAATATGGTCAGCTAAAGTCTTCACAAAATAAAAGACCCGTTTTGACAGTTCACGCCCATGAAGTTTTAACCCCTAAGTAAGTAATAGAAGCGGTTTTTAGGTGCAACTTGTACGCTTTGCTTGTACGCAACAGTTGGCTTTTATTACCTACGCATTAGGGGTTAAAACTTTATGGGCGTGAACTGTCAAAACGGACCTTTTAGTTTGTGAAGACTGTAATTTAATGGCACCCTGTCTGTATATATGTTTGAGTCTCTGGCATAGTCACAATAGATCTGAAAAGCTGACTGTACTATTAAATGATTTGACTTTGTGTACCCATTCACCTGTGTTGTTATGCATTTTGTATAAATGTGCGATTATGGCATTAGTTTTGGTAGTGGTTATTATTTAATCTCAATTTTGGAGGAAAATCTCAGTTTTATTCGAAATATCTCAAGAACGACGGCCTGTGTGGCGCAGCGGTTGCGCATCTGCCTACCATGCGAGAGGTCCCGGGTTCGAATCCCGGCTGGGGGTAAAGAAAAAAAAACAAGTCATGGATGTTTACATATTTGTGATGTCGCTGTTTCTGGTTCCCACGACACAGGGTATCCTAGTGTGGGGCCAGAAGCAATATATGTGGCTGTATGTAAATGTTGTTTATGTTTAACTGTAATGATGCGACACATACACATATGTAATTACATATTTATTTATTAATTTTACAATTTGTATTTCCTTATTGAATTCTCTTTCTCTCTCGCTCCCTAATTGTTCTCCATTATTAGTTTGTTGGGCCTGTGTCCTTACGCGAGCATACCGAATGAATTTGATATATTAAAGACAGCTTTTATATACATTCTGTAAAACATCGCAAAATGAGAAACTACTTTGTTAGGCACATCATTCTAGGCAATTTTCATTATGAAACCGATTTCGATCAGAGCAACTTTATTTTTCACTTCCAGTACATTTTGACCTAGTTTTGGCTCATTTGTGTGGAGAATGAATAAATAAAAATCGGTTAAGAGGGTATCCTATCAGCATTTTTCCATACAAACGTATTCCCCTATTTCCTTCCTGGTTTATCCCTCTAGAGGACTCGTTTTTTTTTATAAAATCTAAGTGACCTGTATGTATGTCCCTGTCATTTACTTTTTCCCAAAAAATAATTACCAAAACAGATACGAATTTTCGAAAACCTAAAAAATACCTCATTTTTACTGTCATATTCAGATGACTACCAGACAAATATGAAAAGTTTTTACGTTAAAACAAAATAATAGAAACATAGATCTACTCTTCCTCTAAATTTCAACACCAAACATATTTGAATCGGCGCAGGTTTGGCGGAGAAAACAGGGGAATACAAAGCATCGATCTTGTCAAGATTTTGTAGTGAAAATCGGTCTGAGCTGCGGTTGTCCCTATCGCACATTACGGGGAAAGATCAAGGGTAAGGGGGGGTCAGACTAATACGTATACAAATAGGGAAGTGACAACTGTCGATTTTTTTATCGATAATGTAGTGATTTCCGTCATTATCGATATTATTTGTACAGAGTTTGGTATCTGTATGCCGTTTCCACGGAAAAATCCTTTGAACCGCCTATTTATTTTACAGAATTGAAGCTTTTAATTTTATTCTCCAAAAGCAAATATATATTTTTTTTATCTTTTTTGGAATCAGAACACAAAAGAAGATTGGCTATCTATATATATATAAAAGTAAGTCGTGTTTGTTTGTTCGAACACTTATAACTCGAGAACGGCTGGATCGATTTTCAAGGTTTTTGATTTGTTGCATTTGTCTCCGTCCAGAATAAGAAAATAACAAAAAAACATCTTAAGGGAAAATAGGTAGGGTAGTGGTAGAGTAGTGGTAGAGTAGGGGTAGGGGTAGGGTAAGGGTAGGGGTAGGGATAGTGGTAGGGTAAGGGTAGTTATCAAGCAGGGTTAGGGAATCACGCGAACGAAGTCGCGACGGGCAGCTAGTTTTAAATAAAACAAAACAATATCGATCAAGAATAATTGAATATGTGTATTTATTCTGTTCTCATTTCCACCCTTTCTCTTACCGGCATATTTCGTCTTCACTACGAGTGTATTTATTCTATTGTCTTGTCACTACGAGTCTAATGAGCCCAAACTCGATGGGTTTACTAGTAAGGTTCCAGCTCCCACCTTCGATCTTCGCACTCCATTATCAGATCAGCCCAATGGTACCATATTCTCAAAGGTCTTGTCACTACGAATCTAATGAGCCCAAATTCGACGGGTTTACTAGTAAGCATCTTAGGGTTCCCACTTCCACCTTCGAAGTCCATCATCAGACCAGCTCGACATATACCACAACAACATGCTCCAAGAAATCTACTTACGAATAAAAAAACAATATTCAAATCGGTTCACCCGTTTACGCTCCGCGAGCTGAGAGACAGACACACAGACAGATACACAGACAGAGTGACTCACACGTTAAAGTCATAACACCCCTTTTGCCTTCGTTAGGCGGGGGTTTACCAGGTTGTAGCCGCTTTCACATTGTTACCATTTATCTAATGACCATCTGGAGTAAGTGGAATCCGGCTATGCTATTCAAGGTCGATTCCAGCCTCTTTAAAGTATCATAGGTACTTAAATACTTACTTGGATAATACCGTGCGCGGTGCAAAATGAATCTTCCGCTTTACACGTAAATGATGTTTTCACTTCTCATGCTCGTAAAGTTCGTCTTTATGTCGGGTATAGCCAGCATAAAATCAAATTTTATGTTCTAGAGCATAAAGTAAAATCTTCGTCTAAATCTCAGACTCTGACAAAGGTCGTCAGGTAAACAGCCACATACACCTATGCTTTTAGCGCTCAAGAATAAACGCGCTTTATTTTGTTTTCATCACATCTATTCAAAAAGATCTACTTTAGTCCCGACAAACAGGGACTAAAGTAGGTCATTTAGTCCCTAGGGACTAAAAGTAACTTTTTAATTTTGTTGCCAGTACAAAGGAAAAAAAATGCTGTCAATAATCAGTTTCACTACCACTCAGGCCGACAGACCCTAAACGCAGCAAATAAAAAAAAAGTTTGTACTAAAATGCGTACTCGACACAGATTAGATAATCCGATCGACCGAATCGATTGACACCGATAAAAATTAGTTAGTTGTAAAAATAATTAGTGCTGAGTTAAAAATTAAGTTGCTCTGATCAAGTCGATCCCATAGTGAAAGATGTTCAGAATGATGTCCCTCTTTCCGCATGTACACCCCTTTCTGTGACACCCTGTATAAGTACATGTATGTTATTTTATTGATTACTTACTACTTTTCTCATAGAGGGAGATGAAAAGTAGAGTGTCCACCTCAGGAGTAAAAACTATTTTTGGCTCGAGTGATGTACTTTGATTCCCTCGCTCCCTCAGGATTCTACTTTTGAGTCCCTCGTTACACTCGGGACTCAACTCTAGAATCCCCCGGTCGCTCAGGATTCAAAAAACACTCTCGCCCTAAAAATAGTTCTTTACTCCCTTGGTAAACAATCTACTATTTCTTTTACCCATCACAAAGAAGGTTTATCTGAAACAACAATTACCATGATTAGGTACTTATAGCTCCACATTTGTAAATTGTTATTTATCAATAAGTAGTTATAGTATTTTAGATAAATATAATATGTACCTATGTATTGCATTTCGTTTATCTATTTGAAGTAGGTAAAATATTTAAAAATAATAGGTGGGTACTTACGTTTTTTCTTTAGTCGTAAATATAATTACTCAAAATCCGATACACAAGCCAAGTCAGTTCAGTAAAGCATAGACTGTAAACAATAAAAAACGTCTAACACAATAATTTGATCGAGTAAGTAGCTCGTAAATGCCAAACACTGCAAACGTCGACCGATGCCGATAGCAAATGCAACTGAAAGACCGCAGAACGAAAAGCGGCCGGGCGCGGGAGTGGTATCTACGCACGCACACGAACACAGACTACTCACACGCACATTGATAGCGCGGTCGCTTGGGCGCAACGCGACGGCAATAGTTTGTACAAATACCTATTTCTCAATTTTGTCGCAGACCGACTACGCTCTTAAGTGCGGGTCGGTATCGCACACGAAGGGTACCGTACCATCGTACAACAAATCAAAAGCACTCAAAACAATAAAAAAATAAACAAAAAGAAAATTTAAAAAGTTCATGCCTTCACGAGATTTGAACCGACGACCTCCGGATTGAGAGTCTACATCATACCGGCTGAGCTACCACAACCATGTGGGTTGACGCGAAATATGCTATCATATTTAAATGTGTAGTATATGTGTCTATGACATGGTTGCTATGACAATAAATAAACAGTTTCAGTCAAGATCTCCATTTTGAAATGCGTAAGTGTATCTTGTCTAAACACGTCTCTTGTATCGGGGCCCCCTGTAATTTGCAATATCTCTCGTATTTCAGTATTTGTGGTTGGTGCGGCAACAGATATACACATTCTGTGAAAATTTCAGCTTTCTAGCTATTACGGTTCGTGCAGACGGACCCGGTGACAGACAGGACGGACGGACGGACGGACGGACGGACAGACGGACAGCGAAGTCTCAGTAATAGGGTCCCGTTTGGCACCCTTCGGGTACGGTACCCTAAAAATGTGCTCCAATCAAATAGGTTTAATAATGAAAGTTGCTCAGAATGATGCCCCAAAGACAGAGGTGCAATGTAAATATATACCTAAATATGGAATATGGGGGCCACTTTTGGGGGGTCCAAATGAGAAAATCAAAATTCAAAAAATTCAAAATATGCCGTTTGACATATCAAATGATAAGCATGGTATGAGGATATTAAATGTATTTTTATTGTATTTTTAAGATTAATTTTGAAAAAGATATAAAAGATAATATGACCGATTTGCATGTCATCAAAACCTCTAGGGTACTTACCGAAGTCCTAAAAATCAGAAATTTGGTATGCAAGCACATGTTCGTACGCATATCCCATAAAAACTCCGAAATCCACAACTTTAACCCCCTAACCCTCTAAATCTGGGGTGTATAGTTTGTATGAAAAACTGAACTATTAACTATTATTGTTGTACTGTACGAAACGCGAGTCCAACACGCATTTGGCAGGTTATTTAATTATTTTCATGAAATTGTCAAAAGTGATTTTAGGGCGACAACATTTTAACTCCATTTTGTTTATTGGCTTTCTTCATTGTGACGTCCCGTGTACAATATCTTTATGTGATTTACTTTATTGGCGTGATTACGTCTTATAAATTGATGAAACACCGGCAGCATGTTCGAAAAAGTGTCACGTTCCGCCTGGTGTATTAGCTATTAGCATAGCTATTTTCGTTGCTGGCAGTAACTTGGCAGGTGTCCGAGTCGTATTAGTCAAGACGCAACAGCGCGGAGGGTCCTGAGTTCAAACCCATAGCGGCTTACTTTTTTTATTTTATTTTGTTTACATTTTGTAGTGTTGAAGTTTCGCTTCTTATGACGTTATCACGTAAAATTATAGTCCGTAAACCGACTAGAGAACTATTTTTTTTTCATTAAATAAATGTATTTGGGCATTAAATCTATTTACGTGTGTACTTAGTTAAGGGAAAAAGGTTTTTTTGTATTATAAAATATTAAATACATTCAAATTTAAATAAATTTATGAAGAGATGCCTTTTAGAGTTAGCCTTAAATAGTTTATATGTATATCAATGTTATGTTTTATTAATGTATTTTTATTTTGTGCTTTTGCAATGTTTGCTTTACGTAGTCTTATGAAATAGTTTTATTTATTCATGAAAACATTACAAATTAACAAATTCAAAACCATATTGCTTAGTTATACAAGTAGTATTTTATGTTTTTCTCTATATATTTTTATGTGCGTGTGTGTGTTCTTTTATATATTGTTTTGTGGTATCCTTGCAGGTAATGGAACGCGAAAATAGATTCTATGCGTTATACAAAACACTATGTAGAGTTGTATCTAAGAATTGTTGAACAAAAATGTCTTATGAAAAAGTGAACAAAATGTGTATAGAGAGAAATACGCTACCGTAAAATATGACAAATAGAGATCCAGGGGTAAATAAATGGCTCTCTTAGAAGAGGGACTAACCTCATTTTTCAGTTAGAGAGGTAAATGTAACAGGTGATCTAACGGAGATTAATTCATAATAGCGGCACGTGCTTGACTGAAATCAGTTCGACGTGAGATTAACACCGTGTTACGTTCGATCTCTCTTTCGGAAACCGGACGTAAGTCAATAATAATCCGCTCTCACCTCTGAGAGCTCATGTGTCAGTGTAATTTTCGCGCTCTTGAGACGTGTCTTGGAGTTAAGAACCTACGAGCCAATTCTATCCTCCCCTGAAACTATTCGCCCCGTTTTACGGTACCTATGTTAATTTGTTGGTAATTACACTAGCTAGAAAAAAGCAGCCTTAAAAAGTAGTGAAAAATAATGTAGGCACAATATTATCATGTCTCGAAGTACATGACATTAGGTTCTAGGCATTTCTCTTGATTTATAGTCAAACTGTAAATTCTCTTTAAATTTTAAGGTTAAAGTAGTATAGTTATCATTGAAACATATTATATCTAAGGAGATTAATTATGGGTTCTAGTTTAGTTAACTAACTAAACTGTTTAGAAACACTTTGTGTGCAATGAATGGTGCCTCAGGAAAATGGAACGATATTTGTAATAAACTTAATACTCGAACGACTAATCTTGTGGCGAAAAGGTAAACAATATTGTATAAATCTGGTTTTATGCCTTATATTTTTTTGTCCAGAATAAGAAAAAGTATTTGCGTATCCCGGTTTATATTTGGTATTTTATGTAATTTCAGTTTCACAAAAAATATGTTGAATAGATTTATTTACACAACATAATAACCTGTTTGCTACGAGATTAGTTATAAAAGTTTTAGTAATGCTGTTAGATAGACTGAAAGTGGATTTAATCCTGTGTTGTTACATGATGATGAAGTATTCCCATTAATAAACATTTAATATAGCAAAACTTACAAATGGATTAGCTATTTATTCGCTAAAATATGTGACAAAAATTATTTTTTTTAATTATTTTTTTGCTACACCTTATTTTTCATATATTTTTTACACTTTGATTGGAATATAGTTGCTTTATTAGGTAAGTATGGTTATTTTAGTGAGATATTATTTTATTAGATGGTCAATATAGGAGCTTTTTAGATAGGTATATTCGAAGGAAAGAATTAATAATGCTAAGTAGAAATAAATCTCAATTAACACTAGAATCTGTCCAAAGTGTATTTTGTTCCACTTTTAAAATATATAAATTGATTTATAATTTATATGTTATCCTAAATATGCCTGAATCCTGTAGAAGCTTTCATCCGTCCGTCCATCGGATTTTTTATAGAAACAAAAAACAATAATAAGCCCTCTCATTTTTGGAATAATATATTGATGATATTATAATGTTTAAATAAATGGAGGCAGCAGCGCACTGCTTATTTTTTTTAATTATAAAATTCAATTTAACTTATGAACTTGAATAATAATTACTTCACAACCACAATGTTGCAATAAATTATTTGTAATTGGAAAATAAATCAATGTAAAATATATTGTTTGCCATATTGATGGGCGGTTTAAATAATGTACATTTAGGCACTATGTGACAGTATTATCTGTTCATTTACATTCAAAGTGTATGAACCAATCAGGCATATCGGATCTTCTCGAAACAGGCCCTGAGTCAAGAGTTCTAACTAAATTAAATAAAAGTTAGATATTTTGTAAATTTTGCTGTTCCGTAAACGCCACAATACTGTAAACATATATTATTATTTTACAATGTCATATAATACTCAGTGACTTATAATCGGTGATCATGATCAGGTATCAATTTTTCTAACTCCTTTTCTAACTCTAAATCAAGTTTATCCTAAATTCCTTGTCATTGTACACAAATCTGTATCTGTAAGCTTACAATCTCATTTAGATTTAACGGCAATGACAGTTTATGAGAGGCGTAGCAGTCGTATGACTATGTATTTGATTAATTAAACAGTGAGGTAAATTGCGTGAGACCTCGCCTTCTAAGTTTAATTTTAGCTAGATATTCAAATGGTACCAATAAATAAATAAATAAATAAATAAATAAATATTATTCTACTCCTGATCACCGATTAAAAGTCACAGGGTGTTGGTTTGTAAAGTTACGCCCGACTCAGGGTCGATAGTTTAAGTATAGCTGATGATAAAAAAAAAGTTTTAATATTCCCTCGCATAAATTTCAATTTTTCATTTTTAATTTAACTAATAATATTACTTACCATACCGTCTGAAAATTTTCCTGAAATTGCCTTAAATTGTGGATACCCCTAACCCCGCTAGCCACCGCGCGCGAGTGCTAACAGACCCCTCCGCGCCCTGAGCCCTACCCCGCCCCGTGCGACTCTTTTCGGACCACATTTTCATGTTTTAAATATTTTTGAATTAAAAAATTAATTACAATTTTTTTTTTTGTTTTTTTTTTTTTTATATTTTCTTTAGCATCAGTGTCTTGTAAATAACATCCTCTGAGATCGGCGTAACTTTACAAATCAAAAACCTGTTAGGCTTCCGAAATTGTATGTGCTAATATTTAAAATCAAAAAAATGTTTATTGTTTAACAGAGACATTTACATAGTGTAGGCTGAAGCCTTCTTTTAAGTATAAAATACCTGTATTAGAAGACTTCGCTCCCTCGTTTCAAGTCATTTAGTTAAGTTAAACAATTAAAAAAATAATGATATTAAAAGTGTTGAAAACATATAGCATGTACGAGACGATTAACCTACGAATATTTACCTATCATTTCTCCAACTTGGTCAAAAATTGTTCGAAATATTAACTAACTGTAACTTTCATATCAATTTTAATAATGTTTTGTTTTGATATATATATTTCAATTAATTGTATGCAATAAAGAAATTATGAATTAAGTTCTACTGGCAGTTATTAGAGAAGTTCTAAAATATATTTACCTATTCACATGATTATATTCTTTGTACACAGTATTAAATGTCTAAAGTGTTTGACACGAAACAGATATGTATGAGGTTGTTATTTTGTGAAATATTTTTTTATTAAATTATGTTACATGTTGCGTTGTTTTGAGGATACTGTTTTGAAAATATAGTCTCAAAATATACCTTGATTAGCTGTTTTTATATTGGCGTTGTGGGCGGATGGATCCGTTCCTATCTCATTTTATTTTTCACGATATTATCGTTCTTGTTCGAAATTAAAAAGGCCCAGAGTGGTGCACCACAGGGTTAATTTATATTTACTACGACGACAAGCCAAAAGAAAATTATGTATGATTTTAGTCGTACCGTACATGTTTCATTTGGTCCATCCACTTGATTCTAGAAACGGACCGACCGCGACGAATCGTACCTATTTCTGTTTACCCCGTAGGGCATGAACTATTTTGTTTTAAATCTAATGAAATTACCTAAGGACCGAAAGCGTTTATCTGTCTGTTTATCTAATGAATTTGACATTTCACACTTACATGAAATGTGAACTGACTGTTTATATGGGTCTTGAAAGATCGCCCCTAAATGAAATAATTTCTCCTATTGCATCTGCCGCTGTGGTTCATGATAATCAAGCTATATTTTACAGACTATTGATATATATATTTTAAAAGCTTTTATTTACTTGCAATGTAAGTAGGTATGGTTCATGTATGTTGGCGTCAAATCTATCGGCTTGAATTTTCAGATTTCACACTTGTTGCTTTTTGGAATAAAATTAATATGTATACCTATAGTTATTGATCAGTTGTAATATTTCGCTTTGCCTTCAAACACTTATTTCTGTGGATGCCATGTTTGAGTGATCCAATAAAATGTTGATATATTAAATTAATTCTCGTTTTTTTTTAACATCCTTCAGTCAACCCCGGTTTCCGGGATGTGTATCAAAGGTTACGATTAGTTAATCGTTATGTAGTTACTGCCTGCGATTTGGGAGGCGACACGAACTATACTAACTAAACTAATTAAAATGGTGTGTTTGAAAATGGAATCTCAGGCCACCGCGCAAGAGCTGTAGGATTTGAAGGTTGTCAGTTTAGTGCCTTTAGTTCCTCTAGTTTAGTGGTTTTGACACCTCCCAAATAACCCACATTGATTATTTAAAATTGTTGTCGTAAAAAACTAAAAAACACGCTTTTAACTAACTAAAAGTAAAAAATAATTATATTAACTCTCTCATCGGAACTTGGTTTGCTGGAAGAGATCTCTTTTTAGAGATAAGCTCGCCTTTGTACACTGTTTTTATTTACTTTTTGTCATTGCAATTAATTGTGTGCAATAAAGAAATTATGAAATTATAGGTACATGTAAGTATACAATTAATTTACGAGAAAATTAATGTCATTTTGGTAAAAGCATGGGGTGCTCGATTTTCGAGTATTAAACCCAAGCTACGCTCGATCCGCTGGTTGCACTTCCAAAGTCTACCCTAACCTATCTAAACCTACAAAAAGTGAAACTTAACCTAGTCACAATTTATCACTTGGACCGGCCATTATTCATGCTGCCCGGTCCAAGTGAAAAAAACTTGATTTATCAAACGGACCACGGTCGTCAGGCATTATGAATACAGACCGGTCCAAGTGATAAATTCATCACATTGACCAAGGCTCTTGGTCATTATTGATACTGGCCGGTTAATCAAGTTGCCCGTGACATGACATGCATTGTTCAGTCTCATCATCCTCAGAACAAATAATGTTCTGTTCTGTTCTGAGGTCTCATCATCCCTTAGCGTCATCTAGTGCTGGGTAGTAAAACTACACTTGAAGTTTTAGTGCTGCCACCTATCGGTTCTGATGTGTGGCCATATCTGTATCTTCTCGCCTCTAGATGGCAGTACACGTTGTTTCTCACACGGGAGTTTCTCATGATTATCAAAACCATTTCCCACCAGCAAGCATCCCAGCCATCCTAGGCATAGATTCAACTTATTTCATAAAATGGAGATGCATTTGTGACTGTAACCTGACAAGGCAATAATATAGGTAGGTATTTTCAAATATCAATCAGCCAATATAGAATTCTGAACCAGTTTTCAAAAAATGCCAAGCGGAAGCTTTGATGCTAATGTATGGTAGGTAGGCTGTAGCGGCTGTAGGCTGTGCTGTAGGTTCCTGGGACGGACGGCATCGAAAAGGTGAATGATTGCACAGCCCCCCTAACGTATAGATACCCTTTACGCCCCCTAATGATACGCAACGCAAGGCAAGATTTCCGTCATTTGAACAGAACACAGTTGCCTGCCCTGTCGAGAAGTTGATACAAAGAAAAACTATTGCCACCAAACTAGCGCCACCTAGTGGGTCGTAGTGGTAGCCTTAGCGTGTTTTGTATGAAGTTGTCATTCTTCTCGCTCGACAGAGTAACTAGTAGGTAACTGTGTGTGTTCTGTTCAAGCTTGAAATCTTGCCTTGCCTTGCGCTTGCGTATCAATCAAGGCAAGGATAGGGATAAGTTGATGAAGAGGAATGAGACATTTTGCCTTTCTTTACCCAGCAGTTAGGGATGGGACATCAAACCATAAATCAACAAAACCATGCAAAATAAAATAATTTATCAGTGGCATAGAAATATTGTTCCTTTGCCTAATCGAAGCAAACGGCTATAAAAAGTTAAGCGCTCGCATTCGCATGACGCCATGACAGGTCACGTGATGTAAATTTTTATTGGGCATGCGCAACCTATCGCAGATTTTCTGAGTGATTTTTGAAACGGTGAGAGTTTTCTTTGTGTTTTCCCCGTATTTCGGCGTTCATCACTAAATTCAGGACTGTAAGTAGCACGTGAATGTGAGCAAGTGACTGTGTGATGAGCTGATTTGTGGCAAACGGGAAGTGTTATTGTGTCGCAAAGGTCACTTCTCAAAATGGGATGGACTGCCCCAAATGGTTCATAATTGTCCTATTTAAGCTCCTGTTGCATTGTTTTGCTCTTAATACTGATTCCAGATGGGAAAGTGTACTGATTTACACTTATTTACCAATGAATTCCGCTCATCTAACCCCTTAGTCGCCTTTGTCGTGTCATATATACTTCTGACATATCGTACACTCTCTCAGGGACATAATTTTGCGTATTTTGCATTCAATTCGTCACGATACCCCACTACTTTCTCAAAAAACGCCTATTGCACCATTCTGCTGCCAAGAGAACCTAAACATCTCCATATTTTACATCATACAGATAGTAAATTGAAGATGTTGTTGACTTGAGATTAGACCAAAAGGCGTTTGCGATTTTGGTGAGATTTCTCTCCTTTTGGGATTCTCCAAGGTCGTAAGTCACGGCTAACAAGTACCAACGACCTGGGTGGTGAAACAGGTAGCGTTTTTGTTCATTGAAATATTCAATTGAAATGTTCTGATGACATCATACTGGATGCAAACTTACTTTAGTTATAGGTAGGTATGTGGTTACTCATTTCACACTTTAGGTGTTACTTTTATAACCATACATCAGCTCACAATTTCTGTCATTATAGGTCACAAAATATCAGGCCTCAAATAATAGATTTGTTCTTTGTTGTCATCACATCAGGTTCATTACCATATTATTATTATTACGAGCCCGTAATGTCCCACTGCTGGGCAAAGCCCTCTCTCTCCCTCTTCCACTCCATTTGATCCTGAGCGGTCTCCTTCCTCTCCTATCACCATATAGGACTTGGTATACATTTCCCTTTTGGTCTGATCCTCAAAGCAGGCAACACCAAGTTTCTATGGCTCTGTGAGCGCTGTGACCTCCCTTTATTGCATTAGTTAAGGCGGAGTGAGAGAGAGGGAGTGTGGTGACGGCCCGCTCAAGAGCCAAATGACCAGTCCCAATTTTAGGCAACATTTCACTACACATCCAGTCATAAGCATTTAAATCTACAAATGTAGCACATTAGTGTCCGCATCGAGGGGCACAGGCCTTTACTCGGATATGTATGAGTACGATTAAACCATAGGTACTTCACCACAATGGCTCAGTGCCGGTTGATTGACCAGTGAGTTCGACTATAGCCAACCTGACTGTCAGAAGTTATCACGCTGCCCCTATTTATGTCAGCTGTCATATAATACAATAAAATAATACACAACAAAGTCATGGCTCTAGGTCCACCGATTTAGGCTATGGGTTGCCCATCAGCCACGCATAGAAGATTGTATTTGTACCTAGTATTGAGCAGTTCGGTGGCCACGTGTGGTCTTCATCATCAGTTCTGCATCACAATATTATGCTTACCATGAGTAAATGCACGAGTTATTATGAAAAACACAAATATCACTATAGGGGTGCTTCCACAAAAAATGGGTAACTCGATGTCATTAAGTCAATAAAACGAAGTGTTAAAATATTATGTTAATATTTTTATTTTATTTTGAAACAATTAAAGGTCTTTTATTTGGTCACCCAATTTCAGCTAAATATTTTATACACAATTTAGTAAAACACCGCATACATATTCACAAAACGTCAGTTCTTTGGCATGTCACAATCCCAAAAGCGCGCAATCAAGTGGCTCTGTATCAAATATTACCTTTAATTTAAGCACACTTAACTATTTCACTACAATCTGTGATGAACTTATTGATGTACAACAACATTCATAATGTAATATGATCATCATCATTGTAGTAAAAAAGAATAAGAAAGTTTGTGTTCAGTTTTATTCGTCAGTCCGCTGTGTGTTGTTCAAATTTGAATTTCCCGCTAAATATCCCAGACCCAAAATTCAAATCCCTGTCAAATTGCAAGGTTAGTAGTGAAGTAACTGCAGACCGCGCCATTTTGCGGCCGCCATTGCTGTCCCAGTGCTAGCGTAGTGTTTGACCCGTAAACACGCGCCACGTCAGACAAAATTTCAGTCCTTTGGTGAGTTGCTATTTTCTTATAAACCTGTTATATATTTTAATTTCTACATGGTGAACTTTGATTTATTAAAATGTAGCTTGTTGATATTCGAAAATACCAAAAGAAACGTTGGTTCTAATGATAACCTCAAATTCATGTCTTTTTCGTCAGTCCGTTGGCGTCAGTTCTCTGTCTGATTTTACGACAAAGGACTGACATGTTTCCAGGGTACTGATGTATTTTTTCCTTTAGATACTTTTATTTCAACTCTTAGCTTGTGTAAACATAGTTTTTTACTTATTTCAGTTCGAAACATCATGCCGCCTCCAAAAAAAAGGCAATGTAAGATTAAGGACAGGGAAGACATATTAAAAAAGAAAAGAGAAGCCGAGAAGGCTCGCTTAGCTAGAATTAAAAGCGACCCCGTTAAATTTGCGGAATACAAAGAGAAACAAAGGCTGCAATACTTAAAAAAAAAGGACAAGGGGCAAAGAAAAAATGTCAAAGAAATGACACATCGAGAGCACCGAGATACTAAAAAAAAATGGAAAAAATATTCATCCAACTACAGGCAAAAACAAAAAGTATTGAAACATACTACTGACAATTTTGTACGCCAGAATACTCCACCTACTGAGGATGAAGCACGAATAGTAGAAGAAATAAGACCTATTGAAGACCAAAGAGCAAAAGAAGCAAAGAAGAGAAGCGAAAGACAAAGAAAGTCCAGAAATAAGCAACTAAAAAAGATGGAAACAAAGGTTTCAATACTGACAACCAAACTGAATACCCAGCGTCAAAAATATAAACGACTTAAAAAGAAGTTAACGAAAGTTGTAAAATCTGTTGAGAAAACGCCAAAGACCAGAATTGAAGAAATGAGTGAAGATATTACTAAAAAGAAGGAATTAGTGAAGAAGGCCCTTTTCGGAGAGGTTATTAGAATTCAGTTAGAAGATAACTATGCCAAAATAAAGAGTCATGAAGATAAAAGAAAGTTCAAACAAGCTGTATCTGGAAAGGTAGTAGATAAATACAAATTATGGAGAATAAAAAACAAAGCAGTGACTTATAAAAAGACTGGACATAACCTCCCAAAGAAGAAAAATACTGATGTTAAAACTAAAGTGCAAAAATTTGTTGAACAATTTTTAGAAGATGACTCTAATAGCCGTCAAACGGCAGGAAAGAAAGAATTTGTGACCCGGAAACAAATTAGAAAACAGAAAAGATACTTACAGGACAGTATGAAGAATCTTCATGAGAAGTTTTTGAAAACCAGCCCAATTAAAATTGGATATTCGCTATTTACCCGACTCCGGCCATTTTGGGTGGTTCCCCCTAAATTGACAAACCGCGATACTTGTGCTTGCACGGTCCATGAAAACATGGACCTTCAACTTGATGCTCTAAGAAAGGCAAATATTCTCACAACAGTGAGTAATCATCAAAGTATGTTGAAAATGCTTTGTTGCGATCGATATGCTGAAAGATGTCTAGAGAGAACATGTGATGAGTGTCGCTTAAAAACATTGACCTATGCAGAATTCGATGACTCAAGACCTATCTCTATTAAACAGTGGGTGAGTAAAAAAGAGACCATATATGATCTGAAAACAAAGAAAGAACGATTTGTGATGAAATGTAAAAAAGAAACACAAGAAATCTTACCTGCAGATCTCATTAAAAAGCTTGAAAACGACTTAACAAAATTTTTTCGGCATTCTTTTAACATACAACACCAGTATAATGTCATTACACAATTGAAAGAGTGTTTGTCTGAAAACGACGTCCTGGTGCATATGGACTTCTCAGAAAATTTTTGTACCAAGTACAATCAGGAAATCCAAAGCTTTCATTTTGGCGGATCGCGCACCCAAATTTCATTACATACTGTGGTCGTTTACCTGAAAGGCTCTAAGGTTCCACACTGCACGATGTCATCGAATCTTTCTCATAACGCCGGAGCAATTTGGGCCCATCTGAAACCTGTGCTGGCATCACTACCATCGAATATTCAAAATATTCACTTTCTCAGCGATGGTCCTGTAACCCAATATAGGAACAAATCTATGTTTTATGTATTGGGCTGTGAACTACAAAACATGTACCCTAATATTGTGCAATATACCTGGAATTTCCATGAAGCTGGGCATGGAAAGGGGGCACCCGATGGTGTAGGGGCCACTTGTAAACGAACAGCTGATCAAGTGATCGCTACAGGAGGTGATATAACTAACTTAAAGGAGTTTGCTTCTGTTATCTGCGAGAGATGTCCAGGTATAAAAGTGAATGTGATTGAAGGCTGTGAAATCGAGCAGATGAATACCTGGATTAACGATAAGTCATCTCAAATGGTCGCCTTTAAGGGGACACTGTTGGTGCATCAGGTGACCGGCTCAGCTTACATTCCGAACCATCTTACAATGAAGTCAGTAAGTTGTTTTTGCAATGTTGACTTATGTGACCATTTTAAGCTGGGATCTATTCACTATGAGACGACAGAAAAGTCGGCTGAACATGGAACACGCATAAATACTTCCACCGTATTTACAGACTCTGAAGATGATGCAGAGGATGACATACCACTATCAACTTATGTAAGAGACATTAATGACCAATCTAAATTGGATGATAACCTATCAACACCAGGAGTTAGCGATCATTCACAACAACTGTATAGCAGTGGTGATTATATATTGGTCAAATATGCCACAAAAAATACAGAATATCGCTATGCAGCAATCTGCTCTTCTGTCGATGATGAAGATGGTGAGTTGAGAGTGACTTTCCTCAAAAATTGTGATCAGAATGGCACACTGTTCAAATTGAATGAAAGTGATATATCAGATGTTCCGATGGATCAAGTAATTAAAAAAATACCTGTACCAAACCTCATTACAAAAGGTAATAGAGTGTTTTACCAATTTCATAAACCGATTGATGTTTATGAAAAGTAACTATCATTGTTGTGTTCAAGTATTTTTAAGTTGTTGATTCCATGATAATAATACCTCAGACAGCGAGCCATATATTTAAGTATTTTTTGTTAATTATGAAAATGTGTACTGTAAGTTATACTACCTGAAACTAGTATACGTTAAGTAATATAATGTTATTAAAATAGTTAAAAAGCTGATTTAAATGTGGAGATAGTTCCTTGTCACAGTATTACATAGGTAATAAGTTATTTTTAATTGTTACTTTAGAGATTGACTGAATATATGTGCCATTGATAGCTCGATACGATACCTTTAAGACAGAGAGTCATATTATTTTAGTTTCATTTTTCGATAATTATTAAGGAAATGTGTACTATTAAATTGTGCTAAAACTAGCATAACGTTAAGAAATATAATGTTATTAAAAATGTTAAAGAGCTGTTGTTGATTCCATGATAATAATACCTTTAAGACAGTCATATTTGTTTTTGTTTATTATGAAAATGTGTACTGTAAGTCATACTACCTCAAACTAAGTACATAATGATATTTAAATGTTATAGAGCTGTTTTTAGTGCGGTGATAGTTGTCTTCTCACAGTATTATAGTGATTTAAGACTGAAATTATGTGCCTTCGATAGATCGATATAATCTTTAAGACAGAGAGTCATATTATTTTTGATTATTTTTTGGTAATAATATAGAAAATGTGTAATGTTAAGTTAAACTACCTCTAAATATTAATAAATGTTATATTTTTCTTATGAAATTGTTTAATTTATCAGTACTATGTCACCCTCGTCAGTCCTTTGGCAGTCAATTATCAGTACTATGTCACCCTCGTCAGTCCTTTGGCAGTCAAATTCAGAAAACACTAAATATCTTAGAATCTACGTTGAAAAGTGACTGACCCGATCACGAGCAGTATATTAATTGTATTAGCTATCTTAAACACCCGAATATGTAGGGATTTGATTTAAAAATTACCGTAAACAAATTATCCCTAAATGTTACCCAAATTTTGTATATTCACCCATAGGTCTGCTTATAATATTTGAAGAGTTCCCTCGATTTCTCCAGGTAGTATACAAAAATATTAATATTATATTGACATTGACCAAGCAATCTGTATGATTTTATGGTCAATAAAAAAAAATGACTTTGACTTTTGACTTTGACTTCCCATCATCAGATCCTAACCTGGTGTCAATGGGACCTATTGGAAGGTAAACCCTTTCAAACAAAAAAAAACGCGTGTAGCACCGTACACGTGTTAGAAGTAAAACTTCTGTAGCTAGATCATTAAGTGGTACCTATACTATACACCTATACCTACCTATACTAAAAGAGATTTAAATTTCCAATTTTGAGATCCAATCTCTGCTTCAAGTTACTTTTAAGTTTCAGACGTCCGATTATTTGAAATTATTTTATACTTGTACTTACTTTTAATACGTCATGTCATTTATTTCCCACCATTCCTTATCTACAATTTGTCGCGCTCGTGGTGATATACTTAACTCATTCAATAGTGTCACTACTATTTGCATCTCGCTCAGATTATATACCATCTGACGTCACGTCTTTAAGCCGTCTCGCTCAAATGTATGCATTGCTTTGCTTGTTTTAGAAATCCATATCGACCCGTGTGACATTGATGAAACTCTTTTCTTACAAACTGTATGGATCGCATCGCACAGCTGTCAAACATAAGTTCCGGTTCCAACAAAGAGGTTGAACGAAGTAGTTTTTGGTCACGTCACTGGTTTTGTTTATCCCAGCCAGCGGCGGCGGCGGCGGCGGCGCCATCTTGGCCATACCGGAAATCAAGAACTCGTGGAAGAATGCTTAAAATAATTTTTATTTGTTAACGTTTCATCAGGTTTTTCTCTCACTAATTAACATTCTTTATTGTACGAATGTATTATTATCTTATCTGATTAGTTAAAAACCGTATTGAAAATAGTTGCGGTTTTAAAAGTCTTCAGCCGACCCTGACGTCACCGATTCCAATTTCCGTTACATTTCTTAGCCACTCGTGATAGCACCCGGCTACTAGCAATTGAAAAGCAAATATATGAATAACCCACAGTTGAGAGGTTAAATAAATTTTACCCCCGTGCCCCAAGAAGTTTTACTTCAAAAATAATTTACCAAATCAGTCCATTCGCCTAAGCACAATTGGGGCACATAAATAAAAAATTAAAAAATATCCCGACAAATTGTAAACCTCCTCCTTTTGTGAAGTTGATTAATAAGAACTTAACCCAGAAATGAAACTCAATCTCATTAGTAATTCTTATGAGAGCAGAAATGGATTATGACAATAGCATTCCCACAGTAAATCATGTGAGATAGCATGAAAGTGTGTGAGTATACTGTGGCACTGATTCTTCATGTGTCACAAAAATAACTAAGCGAACATACCCATATTACGTAACCATTTTAAGGGGGGATGGAGTTCTTTAAAATACCACGCTAGTACAAAATACCAGTCATGCATGGCTCACACTACATGGTCATGCTGGGGGGTAAAAAAGTCAATAAATAGGTCACATAGTATGGGTGTAGTAACTATTTAGTAATCTGTGGTATGGATATGTTTGTTATACAGATATTAAACAAATATCACTATCTAAAATGACTTGGAGAGGAAGTAGCCTTTATTTATACTCAACAGTGGGTGTGGTCTGATGGATCATACAATAACATAATGAATACGATGAGTTTCACTTTTAACTTTATGCTCCGGTAAGGTTTACATTACATATTCCTGTAATTGACACACATCATCCAGAATACTGTACATTTTATTACAGGGAAGAATTTATACAGGGTGTAGCAGAAAGGTGTAGTCATATTTTAAGGGGTTGTTAACATCATTAACCGGGTAAAAGAGCACTTCCTCTCTCTTTCGTGATAGATATTGTATGTACGTATTTATGTAGTTAGGTGTATTTATTTAGTATTTTTGGTATAGGTACTTATTATATTATGTTTGAAGTAATATTTATTTAGTCATTTATTGTGCACTGACTTCCCTCTCTGTATCTGTTTTTTCCTGTCATGCCTAGGTTTGCTGGAAGAAATCTCTTTTTAGAGATAAGCTCGCCTTTGTACATACCTTTTTGTAAATGTTACGTGTTTTTTTTTTGCAATAAAGTATAAATGAAAATGAAATCATTATGAGCAACTTTTTCTATGAAACAGATGTATTTCACCGTGATTTATGTCTGTTAATATTTTACTGGGCAACTGAATGGGTTAGTAGTTTGAAAGTAGGCAGAAGGTAAAGGAAATGGTGCTTGACGAAACATCTAATTGTCATAAAAATCTTAAATAAATTCATGTTCTGTAGGATGTGGGTCATCTTTCACGAATTTACTAACAGTAACACTTATTTACTAACAAACTAGAGATAATCAAATCATCATTTTATCACTCTCAATGAGAAAATGACTGCTGTCTATGTCCATGATGTCATTGCAGTCTTGATAGCAAGGTTATGTTTATAATGTACATACCTACCTTGATACGACCACACACTGCTGTGTCATAAAGTGTATATATGTATTATTTTAGTCTCATTTTTTAACCGACTTCCCAAAGGAGGAGGTTTACAATTCGTCCGGATGTTTGTTTTTGTTTTTTTTTTATTATTTTTTATGTATGTGCCTCGATAGCGCCTAAACGGATGGACCGATTTGGAAAATTATTTTTTTGTTTGAAAGGGTTTACCTTCCCATTGGTCCCATTGACACCAGGTCAGGATCTGATGATGGGATCCTGGAGAAATCGAGGGAACTCTTCAAATATTATAGGCGGACCTATAGTGATTTTTGTGTTTTTCATAATAACTCGTGCAAATGCACATGGTAAGCATAATATTGTGATGCGGAACTGCTGATGAAGACCACATATGGCCACCAGATCTGCTCAATACTAGGTACAAAATAGTACAAATACAATGCGTGGCTGACGGGCAGGCAACGCATAGCCTAAACCGGTGGACCTAGAGCCATGAAACTTTGTACAGGGGTTCCTTAGTAGCGTGGGGTAGCACTGATATGAGATTTGACAAAATTAATTCCCCAAGGAGGGGGGATAAGGGGTTACAGTTTGTATTAAACTCAATCTAATCAAATAGGGTTTGTGGAAGTCGGTTTTTTCTAAAGTTTACTTTTTGTTTCAATTATCATGCATTACCTATTGTGGGTTCCCATACCCTATAAGGAAATAGGTGGTCCGTCTGTAAAGAACATTTTTACTTTTACTCACATTTTTACCGTTAACCTAGAATCATGTACATTTGGCATGAGGCAAGGACTTATAGCACAGGTAAAGGGAATAATCTGAAATCCGTAAACTTGTAGATCCATGACAAAATAAATAACCGGCCAAGTGCGAGTCGGACTCGCGCACGAAGGGTTCCGTACCATTATGTATAAAAAACCGCAAAAAAAAAAAACCATTTTGTATGGGAGCCCCCCCTAAATATTAGTTTAATTTTAATTTAATTATTTATTTTTAAGTAAATAATATACTCAATATATTGTGAACATTTTAAGCGTCTACCTGCTACCATTATCAATATCGAGCAAAAATGAGCAAAAAAATCAAGTTTGTTGTATGGGAGCCCCCCTTAATATTAAATTTCTTTTGATTTTTTGTATTTGTTGTTATAGCGGCAACAGAAATACATCATCTGTGAAAATTTCAACAGTCTAGCTACCACGCTTCATGAGATACAGCCTGGTGACAGACAGACGGACGGACGGACGGACGGACAGCGAAGTCTCAGTAATAGGGTCCCGTTTGGCACCCTCCGGGTACGGAACCCTAAAAACTATATTTTTGGAACACTTGATGTAAGTCTGTCTAGTTCTAGGCCCGATGAACTAACATAAAATGTATCCCATTAACGTCCCCCCCCCCACCAAGGGGTCCGTTAATCTTGTTAGTTTGATTGTGCTTCCGAGAATTAACATAACAATAACATAGCGTCACGCCTTTTCCCATACGAGGTGGCAGAGTTTTTTATTACTGCATTTTGCGTGACAGAGGGCTAGCTCATCACCGCAGTTATTGACTAATGAAGCTTTTCTCCTAGAGTTAATTTTTAGGGTTCCGTACCCGAAGGGTGCCAAACGGGACCCTATTACTGAGACTTCACTGTCCGTCTGTCCGTCTGTCTGTCACCAGGCTGTATCTCATGAACCGTGGTAGCTAGACAGTTGAAATTTTCACAGATGATGTATTTCTGTTGCCGCTATAACATCAAATACTAAAAAACAAAATAAATTTAATATTAAGGGGGGCTCCCATACAACTAGCGTGATCTTTTTGCAGTTTTTTTATAGATAATGGTACGGAACCCTTCGTGCGCGATTCCGACTCGCACTTGGCCGGTTTTTTTAATATATTGTCTTTCCTTGTTGCAGATCCCTATAAAACCTTCAAGGACTCTTCAGATACCTGCCCCAGTGATTCTGGAGTGAAAAATTAACTTCTGTGCAGTTATGAACTCAGTGCTATAGTAATAGTGTTGTTGCAACCAATGCAATGTTAGGGACATCAGTGTTGAATGTAATTTGTATAATTTTGATAGACTTCTTGGATTTAACCGCAAATCCGCTTGTTTAGAAGGTGAGTTGGGAATTCAAGCAATCAATCTTTATGAGGGGTTAGTCTATCGCCTCTTTTTATAATTAATCCAACTTTTAAGTGATGCTACAGTCAGCATCAGATTGTATGTGAGCCTGCAAGGTGTTCGAATTCACACAGACACAACTAGAATTAAATACCTAACTAAAACATCCTTTGAATTACGGCGAAAGTGTGAAATTAATTATTTTTTAATGATTCATTTTTTTATGTTGATTTCAACATCCCTTAGTAAGTTGAAATAATTCGTATTCGTATATATTTATTGCACATATCAGAAAATAATAATTGAAACAAAAAGTAAACTTTAGAAAAAACCGACTTCCACAAACCCTATTTGATTAGATTGAGTTTAATACTAACTGTAACCCCTTATCCCCCCCTCCCTTGGGGAATTAATTTTGTCAAATGCTATATCAGTACTACCCCACGCGACTAAGGAACCCCTGTACAAAGTTTCATGGCTCTAGGTCCACCGGTTTAGGCTATGCGTTGCCTGCCCGTCAGCCACGCATTGTATTTGTACCTAGTATTGAGCAGATCTGGTGGCCATATGTGGTCTTCATCAGCAGTTCCGCATCACAATATTATGCTTACCATGTGCATTTGCACGAGTTATTATGAAAAACACAAAAATCACCATAGGTCTGCCTATAATATTTGAAGAGTTCTCTCGATTTCTCCAGGATCCCATCATCAGATCCTGACCTGGTGTCAATGGGACCACCCTTGAGGTATTACCTATACGCCGAAAAAAGATTTGTTCAAATCGGTTCATAATTGGCGGAGCAATCGCGTAACAAACATAGAAAAAAAAAAAAAAAAAAAAAACATACGGGTCGAATTGAGAACCTCCTCCTTTTTTTGAAGTCGGTTGAAAAAACACAAACAATACAGAAAAGGCATGAACAAAGGAAAGCTAATCTCTAAAAAGAGATTTCTTCCAGCCGTTCCGTCCAATTGTGACATAGATTAATTAATGTTCAGGAAGCAAGTGATACATCTCGCACCATCTCTCTCATCCTCTCTGTATGTATGCCAGGATCTCATTTCGTCGCAGAAATCAGAAATCAGAATTTTTATTGTGGATCGTAGTATAGTAGAGATGTTATATTTTACAGTGTTGTACAGTGTTTTTCAGTGTTCGCATTTGGCGTACTTCTTACTTTGGACCACTAAACGAAAACACTCCCTATTCTCGAAACGTCCCATTTATTATAGTTATGCCTCTGCTATCCTAACTGGCAAAAGTATGATCTATCTTTTGTTAATGAATCCTGTCCATCCTAGGTTTGCTGGAAGAGATTTCTTATTAGATATAAGTTCGCCTTTGTACATGTTTTTTTTTCATTATTTTGTGTCTATTCTGTTTTTGTGCAATAAAGTATAAAGTAAGTAAAGTAAAGTAAGTATGAATTTCCGAGATCGACTGCAGACTGCAACCGCAGGCGACACTGCGGCACCGCAACACCACCGCCATAGAAAATGCTACGCGACTGCAGACCGCAGTGCCGCCGCGCTCGGAATCAATTTCATAGAGAATTGCATAGAAACCAGTAGTGTCGCTTGCAGTCTGCGGTTGCAGTTTGCGGTCTTGGAATCGTACCTTTATACAAACACTCTACAGTCATCTCTCTGAAAAAAATATACAACAAAGCCGTGTAGCTCTGTACCGCTCCGCCGTCCGCCGCTCGTATACATACACCTTGCACAGTTTTATTAGTAAAGTCGTGGGTTGTACAGTGATTTTAATACGCGCCTCCGCCCCCAGATGGCGCACTTCCCGCAGCCGGCCTCCCTCGAGGCCGCGCTGCCTCTCCTCAGCCGGCCCGACCTGCGCCTGCGCCAGCAACTGGGCGAGCATCTAGCCGCGTTGGTGCGGCGCGGCGATGAGCTCTCCCCTGAATCGACGGCGGAGCTGCTAGACGCGATGGTGCAGTGGCTGCAGGGCGGCAACTTTAAGGTGAGGGGGGCTACTTTAAGGGGGGTTGAGCCCCCTGTAGTTTTGGATGAGTGGGGCGGACCTCGCCGATCGTAGAATAATGATAGAAGAAGGTGAGGGAGGGGCAACTTTAAGGGGGGTTGAGCCCCCTGTAGTTTTGGATGAGTGGGGCGGACCTCGCCGATCGTAGAATAATGATAGAAGAAGGTGAGGGGGGCAACTTTAATCATTCAAACTTACGCGCAAAAAACGACGGCATTTTCAACCTTATGACTAGGTAATAAAGTTCAAAATTCTATCAAACAAACAGAAAAAAGAATCTGTCCTGGGATGTTAGACGCTTCTATACTAGTAAGGAGGCAACGAGGGGGCTCGAGCCCCCTGTAGTTTTGAAAGAGTGGGGCGGACCTCCCCATCGTATATAATGGGAATCTCTAATGCGTCTCCTGAAAGGCCCGTGTGGTACCACGCTGGGCCGCTCTTAAGTTTCTGGCTAATTACCGTTTTACTATTATTTCATTACTGGGTAAAAGTACACAATTGCACCTCTCTCTGCCGCCCCATATGGGAAGAGGCGTGGCGCTATGTAACTGGGTCAAACTTTGATCACTCTGATAATCTTGCAATGTACAGATTAATATATCATACGCAGTCTGATTCCTCCGGTCGATTATTCTACCTACGCGCGGTAAAAGTATGATACAGTAAGCTGTGACAAGTTAACCGCTGTCTGTACGGGTGACATTTAATTAGCTGACCATATTTTGGGGAATGATAGTACCCATCATTATGAAGAACTTTCCCCAATACACATATAGTCGCAAACGAAAAAAAAAATGGGGCTTTCATAGTAACCTGAAATCAGTTGATGGTGGCAATGTATTGGGGGACGATTTTTTTTATTTTATGTATTTGCGACTATGTTTCCTGTGGAAAGTTGTTCATAATGATGGGTACTATCATTCCCCAAAATATGGTCAGCTTATTCAATGTCACCCGAATAAGGACAAGATTTACGTTAAAATGATAATAAATGAAATTAAAATTAAGTCAAATCAATACTAAACTAATTCAATCATACTAAATTAAATTCCATCAATTAAATTCAATCAATTGAGTGTCGTATGCACCCAGACAGATGGGCACAAATCGCCACTGAATGGGTGCCACAGGATGGCTACCGCGCGGTGTTGGGGCAGGCCTAAACGGAGATGGCGGGACTCGGTGTCGTCCCGCCAAGTACCTGCCGCGGTGGCCGGAGGTGGCACAGTCCAGGGATGTGTGGATTCAGGAGGGAGAGGCCTTGGCCCAGCAGTGGGACACAATTACAGCTGCATAATAATTGAAACAAAAAGTAAACTTTAGAAAAAACCGACTTCCACAAACCCTATTTGATTAGATTGAGTTTAATACAAACTGTACCCCTTATCCCCCCCCCCCCCCTTGGGGACTTAATTTTGTCAAATCCCATCTCAGTGCTACCCCACGCTACTAAGGAACCCCTGTACAAATTTTCATGGCTCTAGGTCCACCGGTTTAGGCTATGCGTTGCCTGCCCGTCAGCCACGCATTGTATTTGTACCTAGTATTGAGCAGATCTGGTGGCCATATGTGGTCTTCATCAGCAGTTCCGCATCACAATATTATGCTTACCATGTGCATTTGCACAAGTTATTATGAAAAACACAAAAATCACTATAGGTCTGCCTATAATATTTGAAGAGTTCCCTCGATTTCTCCAGGATCCCATCATCAGATCCTGACCTGGTGTCAATGGGACCAATGGGAAGGTAAACCCTTTCAAACAAAAAAATAATTTTCCACATTGGTCCACCCGTTTAGGCGCAATCGGGGAACATACATAAAAAATAAAAAAAATAAAAAAAAAAAACAAATATCCGGACGAATTGTAAACCTCCTCCTTTGGGAAGTCGGTTAAAAATGTGCCGATCTTTCACTCGTCAGACAGCGTATATCGATTTCTGTTTTTTTTAAATGGGTCCATTTGGGTCACCCTTTCAGGCAAAGAAAGGTTATTAAAATCGGTTCATAATACCTGTTTAATACATAAAATAACACGTAACCGAAATGATAACGCCCTCCTTTTTAACCGACTTCATAAAAGGAGGGGGTTATCGATTCGGTTGTATGTTTTTTTTTTTTTTTTTTATGTTTGTTACTTTGAAACTGGTACTATTTATGAACTGAAAAATACCGAAAATTCATTCTTTGTTCGAAAGGGTAGCCCAATTTTTGAAAATAATCAGGAATAGGTCCAGTAGAAGTTTAATCTGTTTTTACCTCGATGACATTATACAATACATCCAGTCTTTTTGGTGTTTATAGTCATTGTCGCGTGATGAATTCTGGATCGTATATTCGTTTATATTATGTAATACGTATGGACTTCACTGTCAGGAGACAGATTTAGTAGGCTCGTTTTCGGGTCTATAGACGACATTTGTGTACCGAGCGGGGAGGACTAAGTTTGAAGTCAGTTAAAAATACAAGATGATACTCTTAAAAATACAATTATCCTCTCCATCCTAGGTTTGCTGGCAGAGATCTCTTATTAGAGATAAGCTCGCTTTTGTACATGTTTTTTCTAATATTAAGTGTCTGTATTATGTTTTCTGTGCAATAAAGTATAAAGTAAAGTATGATACTGTAATCGGTATACCGTACATCGAAAACGCACGGTCCGTCGAGTCGGTCTCAGATCATTGCGTTAGTATTAGAACAGACTTTTCGTGCTGATCGCACAGGGACAGATCATTGTACAGAAACTAGCTTTGCACAGAAACAGGGCCCGAATTCCACTGTACACAAGCATACCACAAGCCTGGCACAAGCTTCAATACGACGCATTTGGTATTCTACTAAAACCGGAATCGCAATTCACAAGCGCCAGCCTGACGCCAGCCTACTTCGTATTCTACTGTCCGACAATTCACAAGCGTCAGGCTGCCGCTTGTGCATTGCGTTTGAAAATTATTTGATTAGTTGCTCGTCAGCACCCGGGTAGTGCTGGTAGGAGGTGAAAGGCTGCAGGTTCCAAGTGTTTCCTACGGATAGCAAACTACATACTATTATACAGGTGTAACAGAAAGGTAAGGTCATATTTTAGGGGGTTGTTAGGGACATCATTCTGAGCAACTTTCACTATGAAACCGATTTGATCAGAGCAACTTTAATTTTCACTTCTCTATATACAAATCAGCTGACCGCCCGGACCAAAACGTATGGAGCTATGGAGCAATAAAAAATAAAGTTTCTCTGATCAAATCGGTTTCATAGTAAAAGTTGCTCAGAATGGTCTCCCTAACAACCCCCTGAGATTTGACTACACCCTTCTGTTACATGTAAATACCTTATTCAATCGACCTAGCTAGACTAGACCGACCGCTACCTAGACCGCATAACTAAGTTATGTGTGGCTCTTCCTCCCGACTCCCGGCCTAAACAAGCTATATCTTACAGATAAGTTTAGCTTTACACTGGACAATGTTCTTTAGTTTGTATAACTTCTTAGTACACTGACTAGACATGCAAGAGTATCGTTGTATATTGTGTTGTGTTGTGATTTACCCGGAAAAATATATAGTGATACTCCTGAGTCAGGAGTCCTGACGACGACGTAATGTAACATAAAATAAACTGAAAGTATGTTATCATTATCATCCATCTAAACAAAGTTTCGTATTTTTGCTTTCTTGTGATTTTTCGTGTTTTTCGGTCATTGCCATGTGATTTCTGGATTATGCACCATATACTTAGTCGTTTCTATCGTGTAAATGTGTGGACAAACAGATTTCCTAGGCCCGTTGTCCGTTCAATTATGTACTGCATCAATTATTTAAAGATAGAAAGAAATAACGACATTCTCATCCCAAGCGAGGGGTAGAAATGAGCTTGCAGTTTCTTAGGGTTCCGTACCCGAAGGGTGCCAAAGGGCACCATATTGATAAGCCTCCACTGCCCGTGTCGTCAGCAGGGTCTATCGCACAAATCGTAAATACCTTTTCACACACACCGGTTGCCGGGTACCCGGCGCCGGCTACCCGGTTGTCATTTCATACGATTGCCCGTCAAATTACGCGTGTGAAAGCGTAACTACATGGCCAATTGGCCATACACTTCATCCGGCGCCGGCTGCCCGGCAACCGGTGTGTGTGAAATGGCTCTATACTCTATTCGTGATAAGAATGCAGTTAAGTCATCACTGTCCGGCGGCCTAGCCACGCCCCGTAACCAATCAAATCGTTTCCAATTATCAACCCAAGTTCACAGTGACCAGTTGAATGCAAACTTTTGAACGCGAAGGTTGTGTTCTGTCCTGTGAGGGTGTGTTGACAGATTTAAATTTAAATTTCACTGCATTCTTATCACGAATAGACTGTAGAAGTCCATTCACTCACACATATCAGTGAAGCATCAGTTCCGACACCGTGTCCGCCGTATCAGTGCTTCAGTGTTGCGTCAGTGATTAAATTCACACATTTCCGTACTCAGTACCTACAAAGAGCTTCAGTCAGTGAAACGTCCGTGATCGCCGGTGTCGGAACTGACACTAATGGCCGGCATACACCATCAAGCCTATCGTCAAATCGGCATGACGCTGCAGGCTTGATCAAATCTACAGTTCGTCCATATACACCACAAACGGTCAGGGGCCCGATGCTGCTCTGAGAAACGCACTTATATTGGATCGCTACCGCTTCTAAAACACCCAAAATGGCGTCATTTGGTATGCTCCTAAAGAATCGCAAATAGATCGTAAATAGATTGCAAGCAAGCGTACATACTAAATGCTTGCAAATTTATTTACGATCTATTTGCGATTCTTTAGGAGCATACCAAATGACGCCATTTTGGGTGTTTTAGAAGCGGTAGCGATTCAATATAAGTGCGTTTCTCAGAGCAGCATCGGGCCCCAGTTTGATTGTCAAATCGGCATGACGGCGTTCCGTTGAAGCCATGGCGTCAGACGTCAAATCGGCATGACCCACCAATACACGGTCAAATCGGCTCGATCAAATCGGCATGATCAAGCCTAATCGAAATTCGATTTTGCCGTCAAATCTAACTGTCAAGCCAAATCCACTCATACACACGGTCAAATCTAACTGATCAAATCGCTCGTCAAATCAATCGTCGTGCCGATTTGACGATAGGCTTGACGGTGTATGACGGCCATAAGCACAGAAGAGATAATAGCCATAAGCATAAGGTAGAGAGTTCCGCTCCAAATCTAAGGGAAGAGGGAGAGGCTGAAAATCAGCGCTACACAGAGTCCCGGCTCTGTGTCAGCAAGGGCTGAGCCATTTCCTATTGCCCCAGCAAAATTATTCAATATTAGTTACTATCCTGTATTTTCTTGGCAATAAACGTTTATTATGATTATGAGAGTTGAAATCACAGTATGTGTATATCTGATGCCGCTACAGCAACAAATAATGAACTAAGTTTTTAGGGTTCCAATCCTTAAAATAAAATAAAAGGAACCCTCATAGGATCACTTTGTTGTCCGACTGTCTGTCTGTCCGTGTGTTACAAACCACCTTTATACTTTACTTTATACTTTTATTGCACAGAAAACATAATACAGACACTTAATATTAGAAAAAACATGTACAAAGGCGAGCTTATCTCTAATAAGTGATCTCTTCCAGCAAACCTAGGATGGAGAGGATAATTTAATAAAAGGTAGACCTACATAAGTGCACAACGATAAATATTGAAATAATAGACTACTTACTAATAAATACATAAATACAGATAAAAACAAAAAACAAAATATAATATATAAATAGATACTAAGGTATATTAAGGTAGAGAAAGATAGTGTTCCTTCAAGCGTTTTTTAAAAATGTTGAGTGAAGGACTGTCCCTGATAGCACTTTATATCATGAACGCGCGGACGTATCAAGCTGAAAAGGTCTGTGGTCGCATAAAGCTGTGAAAAAATAAACCTTCTAGGTCAACGCAATCGAACGATACGACCGTTCTGTAAAATTGTTGGATTTTCATAGTAATCGTAATGGAAACAAAATGGGTACTTCCCGTAGGCCTACAATCATGAAAGGCACAAAGCAAGGTAGCACAGCACAAGTAAAGGGAAAAATCTGAAAACTGCAAGTTTCTGTATTTCTACAAAAATATTTTTACATTGATGACGTAATACTTTAGTGTTTTATGTGGAAACCTAATTATTACACATGTTACGCTCACCATGTGCGACCGGAACCCTTGGTGCGCAACCCTACTCGCACTTGACCGTTTATTATTAACTTGCTGGTGTTTCAATTCCAGGTCGCCCAGAACGCCCTGGAGGTGATATCGGCGCTGGCTGAGCGAATGGGCCCGGAGTTCTCGCACCATGTGCCTACGGTGCTCACGCATATCATAGACAGGTGAACATTTATGGCCTACGCACACTGGGACGGCATGGCAAGGGATTTTAAGTTTTTATTTTTACCAATGGACATTCAAATGTATGCGGGATGCTTCGGCATTATTTGAAAGCATATCAATTTATGTCTTATTTATACAGGGTGTAACAGAAAGGTGTAGTCATATTTTAGGGGGTTGTTTGTTTATGTGTTTATTTGGGAACTGAGTCCACAGCACGATATACATTATTATAACTTAAAAATATGATTGAACATAGGCCAATTAAGGACTCATATTTTGTGACCTTAACAAATGGGTAAAAATTGTTAGGGACATCATTCTGAGCAACTTTCACTATGAAACCGATTTGATCAGAGCAACTTTAATTTTCACTTCTCTATACACATCAGCTGACCGCCCGGACCAAAACATATGGAGCAATGAAAAATAAAGTTGCTCTGATCAAATCGGTTTCATAGTAAAAGTTGCTTAGAATGGTCTCCCTAACATCCCCCTAAAATATGGCTATACCCTTCTGTTACACCCTGTATATCGATACGTTTGAATGTCCATTGATAAAAACTTGCCATACCGTCCCGGTTTGCGTAGGCCTTCACATACAGGCACATACATTGCTTCTGGGCCGTGATCCTGCAAGCGAATCACATGACAGTGGTTGTAGTGAGGGCTCACAGTTTCAGCTTGTCAAGACTCGCCGCGGCGCCTACAAACAATCCGGTAGTTCGCGATCTCGAGCAGAATCCGACCCCTGCCCACACACTAGGGTAGTGTTGCCGGATAATCGATCGCATATCGATTATTAATCGATTCTCCTAAGTGTAGTAAAAGATCAATTTCTTGATTGAGACTGATTTATTTGTTGCCATGGCAACCATGCCATAGACATACTACATCTCCCTATCAAATAAACACAATTACACACCTATCCTTCCCTTAAAAAAATTAAGTGCGTACACTGTAAATAATTAACAACTTAAGAAAAATACAAGCACACTGCTACTTCGCACAGACCTTTACAAAATATGAGCGCGGTTGGTCTGCATGCGCCATACCACGCGTACCCGTGTCAGCGCCCTCGGCTGCGTCCCTCGCTATCACCGCGTCGTCGTCAGGTTGCCGCTCTGGTAGTGCACGCGCACGCTCATCGTACAATGCCTTGCTTTAACTTTAATAGCGCGAACAACGCTTACGTTACCGGATTCCCCGGTTTACACATGCCACTTTGACATATAGTGTGATATAGAACAAAAAACAAGTGGCCCTTCTGGCCGCACATCTGACTCCACTATCGCAGTAGACGTCGCCGCATGACGCGCATGCCTGCGACTTGCCGGCTGACATCCTCGTCGCGTCGGCGCGCCGGCGTCGCCGCTAGACGTTCTGTCCCCGCGGCCCGGCCGGCACACGACGTCACGGGATCGCCGCCGCCCCGCTGGCGAAACCGCAGCTTGCACGCCCTGGCCCCGCTGCCGCCGCCGCTGCCATCGCGTCCTGGCCCCGGGGCCCGGTCGGCCCACGATTTCACGGCTTCCCCGCCGTCGCTGCCGCCGCAGCTGCCAACGTGTCCTGGCCCCGCGGCCCGGTCGGCCCACGACGTCACGGCTTCCCCGCCGTCGTCGCTGCCGCCGCCGCTGCCATTGCGTCCTGGCCCCGCGGCCCGGTCGGCCAACGACGTCACGGCTTCCCCGCCGTCGCTGCCGCCGCCGCTGCTATTGCTTCCTGGCTCTGCGGCCCGGTCGGTCCACGATGTCACGGCTTCCCCGCCGTCACTGCCACCGCCGCTGCCAACGCGTCCTGGCCCCGCGGCCCGGTCGGCCCACGACGTCACGGCTTCCCCGCCGTCGTCGCTGCCGCCGCCGCTGCCATTGCGTCCTGGCCCTGCGGCCCGGTCGGCCCACGATGTCACGGCTTCCCCGCCGTCGTCGCTGCCGCCGCCGCTGCCATTGCGTCCTAGGACGCGCCGGCCGGACTCGCTACTGTGCCCGCCGCCGCGCCCGGGCGATGCCCCGCGAGCGCTCCAAACGGCTGCTTTCGCTGACGCGCCCATCGACGCCTCACACCTCTCGATCTGCTTGCCGTTGACGATGCCGCAAACAATCTGATCAGGAAACGGGCCATCCTGCAGCTGCTAGTTCGGCCGGTGGCCGTGCATGCTCCCTGGTTTGGCTCACACCAATTTTTTAGTTTTTCACCGCTGCCACCATGTAGTAAAAGATCAATTTCTTGATTGAGACTGATTTATTTGTTGCCATGGCAACCATGCCATAGACATACTACACTAAGTACATGTAAATAATCTGACAAACCGATCTAGTATCGATACTAGATCGTTTTGATATAAAATCGATACATCTACACTATCGGTTAAATCGAGGTATCGGTTTAGATTATACAGGGTGAAATTAAATTAGCTGACCATATTTTGAGGAATGATAGTACACATCATCGTCGTGAACAACTTTCCCTGTGAAACATATGGTCGCAAATGAAAAAAATTTTCGTCCCCCAGTACATTGCCCCGAGTTACTATGGGAGACCCAAAAATTTTTTTCGTTTGCGACCATATGCTCCTTGGGGAAAAATCTTCATAATGATGGGTACTATCATTCCCCAAAATATGGTCAGCTAATGAAATGTCACCCTGTATTGTTTCGTTACAGATTACACAGCAATATAATCTAAACCGATACCTACCTCGATTTAATCGATAGTGTCGATAGTATCGATTGTATTGTTTTGTTTCTCACCATCGATACTATCGATATAATCGATTTAATTATCAGAAACAGCAATTATAATCGATTAATCATTTATACGATTATATTGGTACAAGTATAAGAATCGATAGAATGATTCAATCGATAGAATCGATACTAGATCGATTTGTTAGATTATTTAGGTACCTACTAATCGATTAATTGATTATCCGGCAACACTATGGAGTATAGATCAATCTTACTCGTATCCGGGTAAAGGCCCCCGGCGGCAACATAAGTTGCATGTGCGTATTTTACTTTTATAGTAACGTCAATAACAAACATTATTGAACGCTATACAAAAATCTTCAATTTATAAATATCGATAAATTTAATATTATTCACCGCACCGCGATATAAAAGAGCGAGCGTTGAAACCAAACCATACCGCGACTTACAAGACTGTCAGCGCCATCTAGTGGCAGGATCCGCACTATTACTAGCAGTAGAATCCCTAGCTAAATTTTAAGGGGTTGTTAGGGACATCATGCTGAGCAGCTTTCCCTATGAAACCGGTTTGATCAGAGCAACTTTAATTTTCCCTTCACTCCATACAAATTACACGTTATTAGTTTGACAGTTCCTGAAAAGTATCTATTTTGATTAGCAGTTAAATAGTGTATTCGTCAACCACAAGCTTACAACACAACAAGTCTACAACCACAAGCTTACAACACAACAAGTCTACAACCACAAGCTTACAACACAACAAGTCTACAACATATCCTTTCGAACCTATTTATACAAGGTGACAATGTTTTAACGCAAAATGAGAAACTACTTTGTTAGGGACATCATTCTTAACTTTCATTATGATACCGATTTGATCAGAGCAACTTTATTTTTCACTTCCCAGTACATTTTGGCCTGAGTGGATCAGCTGATTTGTATGGAGAAGTGAAAAATAAAGTTTCTTTGATCAAATCCGTTTTATAGTGAAAGTTGCTCAGAATGATGTATATAATCTAAACGATACCTCGATTAAATCGACACAATCGATTTAATCGAGTATCGTTTAGATTATATTGTTGTGTAATCTGTAACGTAACAATATAATCTAAACCGATACCTCGAATTAATCGATTGTGTCGATCGACTATCGATTATATTGTTTTGTGTATCGTTTTGTGTATCGACTAATCGATTATAATCGATTTTATTGGTACAAGTATAAGAATCGAAAGTATCGATCCAAGCGATTATATCGATAGAATCGATACCAGTTCGATTAGTTAGATTATTTAGGTACCTAATAATCGATTAATTGATAATCGATTATCCGGTAGTGTTGCCGGATAATCGATCGTATATCGATTATCCTAAGTACATATAAATAATCTAACAAATCGATCTAGTATCGATTCTATCGATATAATCGATTGGACCGATACTATCGATATAATCGATTGGATCGATACTATCGATTCTCATAATTGATAACAATTAAAAAAAAATAGCAGCTGGTTTTATTATCTCATACGAAAATAGATGGGAAACGATGGGACCCGTATTTTTTATTTTAGTGTTTATTCTTATTTTTAAGTTATAATTCAGATATTCAGTTAAGATATAACAAAACCAGACCACATTTCAAACACAGTACACAGTTGCCCTGATTCTATCCCTCTTATAAATGCCACAGAAGTAAATTTTGCCCTCAAAAATATGAAATATAATAAAAGCCCTGGAGAAGACGGAATAACTACAGAAGCCTTGAAATTCGGAAGACCAGTATTACTACCACATATAACTAATATTTGCAACACCATCCTTTTGAAAGGAAAACTCCCTACAAAATTATGTCATTCCAATATTATTCTGCTGCATAAAAAGGGCGATAAAAGCGATGTAGGAAACTACAGACCTATTAGCCTCATATCACACATTTACAAAGTGTTTATTAAAATAATAGAAAACCGCATTGCTGGTCAGCTAGACTCTCACCAACCCCCAGAACAAGCCGGATTCCGTCCCGGCTTTTCCACCACAGATCACCTCCACACCCTTAACCAAATCATAGAGAAGAGCAATGAATTTAATAAGACCCTTTACCTTGCTTTTGTTGACTATTCCAAGGCTTTTGACAGCATTACACATTCGTCGATATTTTCTGCGCTCCACAACCAAAATATCCATCACACTTACATTAGCATTCTGGAAAGTATTTACCAAAGTAGTACAGCCGATATAAAATTACATCTAGCCGGACCATCATTCCCTATAGAGAGAGGCGTCAAACAGGGAGACCCGCTATCTCCGAAACTGTTTACCTGTACCCTGGAGGAAGTGTTCAAGAAGCTAGCGGTCTCGTGGACAGAAAGAGGCATTGACGTTGGTGGCAGAAGACTTACTAACCTTCGTTTCGCCGACGACATTGTCCTGTTTGCCCCATCTGCACCCGAGCTCCAGCGTATGTTACAGGAACTCAGCAATGCAAGCCTTGAGGTTGGACTGAAGATGAATCGCTCAAAAACCCAGGCCATGACTAACAGTGTGAAACGTAGGGTCGAGGTAGATGGGCAGGAAATACATTATGTCGATGAGTATATTTACTTAGGCCAGATAGCCTCCTTCGAAAACAGGCAGGATAAAGAAATCGATAGACGCATTTCTAACGCCTGGAAGAGCTACTGGTCTATGAAGGAACTTATGAAGGGTAACCTTCCGCTGACCCTCAAGCGCAAGCTCATCGACATGTGTATCCTGCCTATCCTAACCTACGGCGCTCAGTCATGGTCTTTGACCGAACTTCAGAAGTCCAAACTCAAGGTTTGCCAGCGAGCAATGGAGCGCAGCATCCTAAATGTTCGTAGGACGGACCACATTAGGAACACCACACTGCGCTCCATAACTGGCATCGCTGATGTGGGTGCACAGACCGCTAAGCTAAAGTGGAACTGGGCCGGCCACGTAAGTCGCATGCACCCAGACAGATGGGCGAAAATCGCCACTGACTGGGTGCCACAGGACGGAGGACCGGTGTAGGGGCAGGCCTAAACGGAGATGGCGGGACGACCTCGACAAGTTTTTGCCGGGGTGGCCGGAGGTGGCACAGACCAGGGATGTGTGGACGAAAGAGGGGGAGGCCTTTGCTCAGCAGTGGGACACTTTGATGGCTAAATAAAAAAAAAAAAAGTTATAATTCAAGATTTTTAGAGTTACTCATTCTAAAAGGGCGTAAGTACAATGTCAGGATTATAAAACGTTGAACTTTTGCCCGTCATTGCATTAATAAAAAATTAAAAAGTCATTATTCTGTCATAATATCACCCCCTGTTCCGAGTCACGCCAAAATCGATTACAGTCCGAGTCAGTTTTGAGCTTTTGGCGATACAAAACGATGGCATCTTAGACGCTGTATTCGATTATGGCGCTGACGGCGATGTCGCGGAACGCACTGTCAATATGTGTAAATACTCTTTTGTTGTTGTGCAACTTCGTGACAAGTTGACCACCAGCAATGACAAAATTAAGATGACAGATGATGACTGACAGTTGCTTTTTTATTTATATCTAGCCTGTGGAACACATGCCATAAATCCTGACATTGATAATTTGGACAACATTTCAGTTTTTATTATTTAACTCTTAAATTACTGATCTAAAAATTCTGAAAAAAATATCTAAGAGCTCAGAACACTTAAATCTCGAAATGGTTTTCCAATTTTAGTACCTTATCAAAATGAAAGGTTATCAATTGTACCAATATAATCGATTATAATTGCTGTTTCTGATAATTAAATCGATTATATCGAAAGTATCGATGGTGAGAAGCAATACGATATAATCAATTAAATTGATACTATCGATCGACACAATCGATTTAATCGAGGTATCGTGTAGATTATATTGTTGTGTAATTTGTAACGTAACAATATAATCTAAACCGATACCTCGATTTAATCGATTGTGTCGATAGTATCAATTTTATCGATTATATTGTTTTGCTTCGCACCATCGATACTATCGATATAATCGATTTAATTATCAGAAACAGCATTTATAATCGATTATAATCTATTATATTGGTACAAGTATAAGAATCGATAGTATCGATTCATTCGATTATATCGATAGAATCGATACTAGATCAATTTCTTAGATTATTAATTGATAATCGATTATCCGGCAACACTATTGTACACTTGTGGTTTACGAATACACTGCACAATAATTTACTGGTACTCAAAATCTGTACGTACTTTTTAGGAACTGTCAAAACAACAACGTGTGGTTTGTATGTTGTATGGAGCGAAGCGAAGTACGATTTGGTTTGCAGAATGCTGATAAACTTTCCAGTTGCTTCTTTTGTCGTACAAATGACTTGTTCGCGGCCTATAAATGTGTACAGTATTGTTCCCACACCTACATTACCACCTAATAACCGTAATAACATGCACACACCGTATTTAACTTCACTCACACACTCACGCCACACACCATATTTGTTCCGATTTAGTTATCTCTTTGATATGTCTTTGTACATTTATAGAATACCCACCGCACGACTTATACGTTCGATTGTATTAACGTTTTTATTATCGCCTTACCATTCGCGCCTATAATCATCTACTACCAAAACTCTCGTAGCATACGAGGTTAAACTACTCAATTTGTGCTAGGATTACTTAATCATAATTACGACGTAGTAGCTATTTGTGAGACCAACCTCATAGAGGGAGTATTTGACGCGGAGGTCAGCGACCCTCGTTATGATGTCCACAGGGCTGATCGTACTCCCCCTGGGCACAAACCTGATACCACGGTGGGCGGTGGGGTGATGCTTCTCACGAGGCGTAAGCTCGCCGCCCGGCGCGTGCTCCCACCCCCCTCGTACTCGCACTTGGAGTTGGTTCACGTGTCCGTGCCTGCCAGCAGCCTACATGCGGACCGCGACCTACATATCATCTGCACTTACCTGCCCGGAGCTGGAGCGAAGCACGATGCACTACTTGTTGGTCTTGCTAAATACATCCACGATCAGTTCCCCGATAATCATTATCTTTTATTGGGTGATTTCAATTTGCCCGCCATTACTTGGAAGCTGAGGTCATAAGGCTTCGGTTTCAATCCGTTTGGCTATGAATGACTGTCAGCACACTCTTTTGGATGAATTATCCCTGGCCGGCTGGACGCAGTTTAGTGATGTGCTGAACGGTAACGATAGGCAACTAGATCTTGTGTTCTGCGACTCCGACGCGGAGGTGTCCCGCGCACTCGATCCAATAACTCGTGAAGATATGCCACATCACCCCGCTCTTGAAATAAAACTACCGAATATCGGAATGAAGTTCCTTCCAACTACCCCCAAACGAATATTTCAATTCAAAAAAGCAGATTACAACAATATCACGCTGGGTAGCGTAAGGACAATCCAGTCCTTGGAACAATATTGACATTAAAATTATAAAAAAAAAAAAATACATTAAAATTATTTTGACAGTGGGTACCAAGACGTCAATGAATGTCTAATTTTTGACGTTGGTACCCACTGTCAAACTAATTTTAATGTATTTTTTTTTTACAAAAAAAATGGCTGCAGCCAGGCGGATATTGTGGCTGAATTATCTAAAATTGATTGGCTCACTTCTTTGTACAATAAGACCGTAGACGAAGCCGTCGACTACTTTTATTCTATTTTAACCAAACTGATAGATGAATATGTTCCATATTTTTATAGCACTCCGGATGGTTACCCTGTGTGGTATTCCAAACCTCTCATACACATGCTCACCGAGAAAACTAAATACCACCAGAAATGGAAAAAGTACGGTAACCCTCGTGACTACGACTGTTTTTCGCTGCTTCGTAAACGGCACAAAAAACTTCAAAAGCTATGCTGGAACAACTACAGGGTTAAATGTAATGCTGCTATCACTATTGATCCTAAAAAATTCTGGCGGTATGCGAAAGATCTTCGTCGCGATCACGGACTACCTGCGCAGATAACGTACGGTTCTCGCACGGCCAACGGTGGCGAGGAGGCTTGCGAGGTGTTTTTAGATTATTTCTTATCAGTCTATGTCGACTCGCCAGGTACACTGACGGCCCTTTCCGAATCATCGAACCCGCTTAGTTGCATAGGCTCCATTGATTTAAATAAGGACCTCGTACTGAAGTACCTGAAGCAAATCAATACCAACAAGGGAGCTGGACACGACAATATTCCGCCATTATTTATAAGAAGATGTGCAGATCATCTGGCTACTCCGTTATGCATTATTTTTCAAAGATCGATAAGGGAGAACATTTTCCCCTGTCAATGGAAGAAAGCCTTCATCGTGCCAATACACAAGGGTGGATCCAAAAGTAGTGTGGAACAGTATCGCCCAGTATCAATACTCCCTGTTTTCAGCAAGACATTTGAGTTAATCGTCCATGACCAAGTATACCCTATTGTATCACGTAGTATACCACCCGCTCAACATGGCTTTATGCGTGAGCGCTCCACTGTGTCCAACTTGGTCGAGTTCGTAGATGCTGTGGCTGCGTACATGGATCAAGGCTATCAGGTAGACGCCGTGTATACCGATTATTCCAAATGCTTTGATAGGCTAAGACACGATGTTATCATCAATAAGCTAACCGAAATCGGCATACACGGTGATTTGCTCAGATGGATCGAATCGTACCTTCGTAATCGTAGCCAGGCGGTCAGAATCGGCTGCTACCAATCTCGTTTTGCTCCTATACCATCGGGAGTCCCTCAGGGATCCCACTTAGGACCACTTCTATTTAATGTGTGTATGTATGATATATCTAAATGCTTCAGTTTTGCCCATTTCCTTATGTACGCAGATGATACTAAAATTTACATGCCGATTGCTACTGTACAGGACTGCATACAACTCCAGGAAGATCTCTGTAGGCTCTCGGACTACTGCAAACGTAACAGCCTGGATCTGAACACTGTGAAATGCCAGTGCATCACCTTCTCTAGGAAACACACAAGCATCGATTTTAAATACATGCTAAATGACCACACCCTCAAGAGAGTTACGGAAATCAGAGACCTCGGCGTAATTCTCGACTCCAAACTTATGTTTACATCACACTACGATAACATTATATCTAAGGCGGTAAAGATGTTAGGTTTTATATATCGTGCATCTAAGCCGCTGCGCTCGTCTCTTGTGCTAAAAACGCTTTATTTTGCTTATGTGCGTAGTGTACTAGAGTATGCGTCGCCGGTTTGGTCACCAAGCTATTCAACACATTCCGAAAGAATAGAATCGGTACAGAATAGATTTGTTAAACAGTGGAATTATAGGTCTGCTACTTCGGAGTACAGTCACCAAGAGAGCTTGGAGAAACATAAAATTATGTCATTGGCAGATAGGAGAACATTGGCTGACTTGAAACTTCTTCATGACGTCGTTAATTATCGCCTCGATAGTAGTGCATTGGTGAGCAAGGTGTTGCTGCGAGCCGCCCCCCCGCGCGCGCGCCCGCGCGCGCCGGCACGTCCCGAGCGTGCTCACACACGCCCCCGCGCGCGCCGGCTATGCTGCTAACTCACCTCTGAACAGAAGCATCGATAATTACGAGAGACACTTTTCCGACCTGGATATTTTCCAGTTGAATCGTCTGCAATTCGAGCGCCAAATAAAAAAAGAGCTATTAGAGCGGATTAATAATGATAATGAGACGGAGTTGTAACAAATGATGGTATTGTTGATTATTTTTAGATTAATGTTGCGTCGATAACTCTTCCGGAACATCCACACACCACATCCACAGTAACTCACCCTGCTTAGTGGGCAGCCAGCCCGAAATCCGATCCCAAGACCTTGGTCGTAGGGCTAAGTAGGTACACTCACTCACCTCACTCATACATGTTGGCATATTCCCACATTTTAGTAATTTTATTTTTCATTATTTTTACCTTACCCTATCTATTTTGTAATTGCACTATTTCGTAATTGGCATTTTATGTATTTAATATTGATTGTATTATTTATTTTTCATAGGCTGTGAAATGGCAAATAAACAAATGAAATGAAAATGAAAAAAAATAAAGTTTCTCTGATCAAACCTGTTTCATAGTGAAAGCTGCTCAGTATGATGTCCCTAACAACCCCTTAAAATTTAGCTAGGGATTCTACTGCTAGTAATAGTGCGGATTCAGCCACTAGATGGCGCTGACAGTCTTGTAACTCGCGGTATGGTTTGGTTTCAACGCTCGCTCTTTTATACCAAGTGCGGTGAATAACATTGAATTGATAACCATTATTTTTTAAGTCATTTTTTGTAGGTATAGCGTTCAATGATGTATATTATTGAGGCTACTATTAAAGTATAGTAGGAGTGGGTCGTCTTCCATTTTTTCAAAGACGAAACGAAACTAGTTTTCCCGATTCGAAAACGGGTATTCAAAACGGTTTCGTTGGCGACTGGTTTTGATTTGAAGAACGAACTCGAAGCGGTCGGCCTAAACCGGTCGGAGCGAAAACAGTCGGTGCGCGGACGAAACGAAAGCGGTCGGTGCTAAACCGGTCCATGCCAAACAGGTCGGCGCGAAAATAGTCGGACGCGGACGAGACAAATGAGCTCAAAGCGGTCGGCGCTTAACCGGTTGGTGCCGTCCGACTGGTTTAGAAGAACTGCTTTTCCTGAGAACGAAGAACTAGTTTGTCGTTCCTGGAACGTAAACGGTATTTTTAAACGGTGCGTCTTCGAAACGCTCACTCCTAAAGTATAGTAGGGTAGTTTCTTCGAAAAAAGTTATTCTTACAGATATAGAGGCCGATTTGGTAGGTGTCAAAACCACTAAACTAAGGCACTAAACTGACAACTTCAAACCCGACAGCTCTTGCGCGGTGGCCACAGATTCCATTTTCAAACACATCATTTTAATTAGTATTGTTCCTCCCAAATCGCAGGCACTAATATTATACTAAGCCCGGATTTTTTTACCAACAAAAAGTTATACTGTTTTTTGTGGTTCTTGCAAATGAACATGTATTATATTATGGTTTATAATTAAATTAAAAAAAAAAAAAAATCTATCCCGCCCGGGGATAACTTGTATGACAAATGACAGTTCAAAATGAGGTGATCTGATCTGGGTGTCACTGGTGTCTATGAAAAAGTTATAAGTTATCCTTGGGATAGTTATTCTCCGGATAACTTTTTGTTGGTAAAATCCAGCCTAATACAGATAGACCACCTAGAACAAAATATGACACCGGCGTAAACTGAGATAATACGGAAGCTTCTTTAGTTCGAGGCCATCGTCGCTTGGTGCAGCACCATCGACAAATTGCAAATACCACGAGATGGCGCTTAGGTATGTAGGATTTATTCTAAGATTAGCGCCACCTAGGAGTATGTTAACTGAAACCATGGCGTTTAAAGTACAAATTTTACTCCTCGCGCCATCTCTTTTTTACGAAGGGTCACTAATTATAATTTGTATGAGATGAGCACCCTGTAGTAATAGTAAAAAATTGTAGATTATCACGCTACCCACAAAGTGTATAAATGTATTGTGTCTACATGAATAAACTTACTTACTTACTTACTTACTTACTTACTTACTTACTTACTTACTTACTTACTTACTTACTTACTTACTTACTTACTTACATATTACTCAAGGGGAGTAAGTGAGCTATTTCGGAACAAGATCCAATTATGCGCCTTTGCGAGCGCTAACGCAACGGATCGTGCGTACCCGACCCGAGGCGAATATAGTTCGAGGGTGAAATGGCTACTTACAACCCGTCTATTTCACATTCTACTTTACATCATTCATGCGAGGTAAATAAAACATTTATCGAGGTTTGAACTGAAAGGTGCAGTCATATTTTAGGCATTTGTTAGGGACATCATTCTGAACCACTTTCACTATGAAACCATTTGATCAGAGCAATTTTCTATTTCACTTCTGAACCATTACGCAGCCACCATCCAGCATAGTGGGTACGTCATGAAACCATTACTTCCCACTATCAAATATAGTCTGCCGAAATATGATTTGGAACGAAAATGGAACGTTTTCTATAAACAATGCATTGTGTTGGAAATGCCAACTTTCAACTCTTTGGACAGCAGCAAAACCTACTTACTGGGGTGATGTAAATAAGTAAACACACGATGGCCGCACGCGTTTCGGATTTCGTAATCCAAAGTCAAACAAACCTGCCTAGGCTTCTATTAAAAATGTATGTCAACGTTTGTGTTCTCCACCAGGCTAGCAGACACGAAGGAGTGCGTGCGCCACACGGCGGCCACGGCGCTGACGTCACTCACGGACTGCCACGCGCTGGCGCCGCGCGCGCTAGTGTCGCGGCTGGCGGCTGCGCTTGCGCATAAAGCCGCGCATACTAGAGAGGCTGCTGTGCGCTGTCTGTCCTCGCAGCTAGACACGTGAGTATACTAATGCTCGATTTCACCAACAATCCCTATCTATTAGGGGACAGTTTATTTCCTTTTAGGAGCCACCTAAGGGATATTTCACTCTGACCTAAGTTTAAGGGTCACCTAGGCTACTAAGGGACACCCTAAATTTAAGAGGCCGGCCTCCGAAACAATCGCTAGCTGCTAAGAAAAAGAGCCAAGTTTCCCCTAACTCTCGGTGAAATTGGGCATAAGCAGGGAGCACTTATCCAGTGGAGAGCGCATAGATACATTTTCCTTTGAAACACAACTCACCAATTCACGGGCGGCGGAGGACGAGGTAAGTGAGCTGTGATTGGTCAGCCGCTGCGAAACTGTCTGGCGGCCCGTCATCGTACAACAAACGTTTGGTGAGCCGCATTCCCCCGCGGGCACAGTCAATTGGATACATACATATAGTCTCTGGGCATAACTCTTTTAATACGCCAGCGAGCAGCCCAACTGGGTACGTTATCGGCATCAGTAACATGCTGTTCGCAGCTGTTCCTAGTCACGTTTACTGACTCTTAAATCGTAATTATAATAACGACACAGCTATAACATCGCACGGCTCTGTCCTTCATTTTCCCGCGACGAGTTACAAACCTGTCATCAGGGTTTTTTTTTTTTTTTCAAAATGGTTTCCACTCATAAGACCTTCGTTTTTTTTTATAGAAAACCAAAATCAAGAACATTGCGGCGCCACTTGTGTATTTTTGACAGCTCATAGATTAGAAACGGGACGCTTTACGAGATTTTTCCCATCTTCACTGTATGTTTGAACTGATGTGATCTGTCGTTTTCTGAAGGTTTTATGCGTGGCGGCCATTTTGGAAAAAATACAAAGTGGCGGATGATACCTGGTACACTCTCCATACACAAATGTTCAATCACCTCTCAACTAAGTTTCGTGCATCTCAGAGTGAGCATACAGGTGTCTATATCTGTAGGTCTAGGTGTCTATATTGTGTGCCGACACATCTTATACAGGGTGAAACAGAAGGGTGTAGTCATATTTTAGGGGGTTGTTAGGTAGACTATTCTGAGCAACTTTTACTATGAACCCGCTTTGATCAGAGCAACTTTTTTTTCATTGCTCCATACGTTTTGCTCCGGGCGGTCAGCTGATTTGTATAGAGAAGTGAAAATAAAAGTTGCTCTGATCAAATCGGTTTTATAGTGAAAGTTGCTCAAAATGATGTCCCTAACAACCCCCTAAAATATGACTACAACCTGTATAACAATAGTTCGCCATGTTCAGTCGTTCGAGCGGTGTACTTTTGAGACTAAAGGGGTTACCCATTTTCGGTTACAGTCACGGCGCGGCCGATTTGCAGCTTCGCTCCGTGATACCGAACATAGCGGCGCTCGTGTGCGATCCGAACGGCACGGTTCGCGACGCAGCCGTGCAACTGATGGTGGACGTCTACAGGCATGTCGGTGAGTCTCTGCCGCTTGAGCTGGGAAAGGAGCACGTGGTTGCTCCATCACCAACAGATTTCATACGTAGTTTAGCCCCCAACCACATCACCAACAGATTTAATACGTAGTTTAGCCCCCAACCACATCACCAACAGATTTAATACGTAGTTTAGCCCCCAACCACATCACCAACAGATTTCATACGTAGTTTAGCCCCCAGCCACATCACCAACAGATTTCATACGTAGTTTAGCCCCCCACCACATCACCAACAGATTTCATACGTAGTTTAGCCCCCAACCACATCAACAACAGATTTCATACGTAGTTTAGCCCCCAACCACATCACCAACAGATTTCATACGTAGTTTAGCCCCCAACCATATTACCAACAGATTTCATACGTAGTTTAGCCCCCAACCACATCACCAACAGATTTCATACGTAGTTTAGCCCCCGACCACATCACCAACAGATTTCATACGTAGTTAAGCCCCCAACCACTGGGAAATGAGGACGTTATCGTTCCATCAGCAACAGATTTCATACGTAGCTTAGCCCCCAACCACTGGCAAATGAGGACGTTATCGTTCCATCAGCAACAGATTTCATACGTAGCTTAGCCCCCAACCACTGGCAAATGAGGACGTTATCGTTCCATCAGCAACAGATTTCATACGTAGCTTAGCCCCCAACCACTGGCAAATGATGACGTTATCGTTCCATCAGCAACAGATTTCATACGTAGCTTAGCCCCCAACCACTGGGAAATGAGGACGTTATAAAGTAAATTTTCGTTTCATCACCAAGAGACTTCATACGTAGTTTAGCCCCACCACTAATTTGAAACGTAACTCAATGTTTTTTCATTATCAGATGATCTTTTATGAAGCTTTACGCCGTGGGTATGGGCTTTTCAAATAGAAACGTTCACGCCTCCATTAAATCATTAAAACTTTCTGACGGCTAAACAGATATTGACAAAACTTAGCTTAATACCGTCGAGGAAGTCTACTAACGTTTACTGAAAATGCATCAGAATCCGTTCACCCGTTTGTCTCTATGCCATGGACAGACATACAAACAGACCGAACGACAAACAAGACTTACATTATAGCCTCTTTTGGTCGTCGGGACTTAATAATAATAAGGGGACCAGTGGACAAAAAGTGAGGACATTACTCCTCTGCCATCTGTATGGTATAAAGGCGGTGTCCTAATAGAACGCGACCACGCGATCATCGCGCTAGCAAACGACGCGACTTTCGCGTGAACCCGTGATCAAAGATATTGATGTCGTGTCCTAACTAGTCATCTGTGGGTAGTTGTAAAAATGGCCCGCGATTTGTAACCTTATTACTTCTTAATAAAAATCAAAACCTTTGAAATGGAAACCATCAAATAAGGATGGCTACACAGTTCAGAAGCTAATAGGCATTTGCGCGGTGCCGTCGCGCAAATTTTGGTCTATTTGCATCGCTTTCTCGCGCGATGATCGCGTGGTTGCGTTCTATTAGAACAATGCCGGACACTTATTCGACATCCACATGTTAGAACGCGGGTTCACGCGACGGTCGCGTCGTTTGCCCGCGCGATGATCGCGTGGTCGCGTTCTATTAGGACACCGGACGCGGTTTTATTTCCCTATTTCTCCGTTTCCAGGCGACCGTCTCCGCGCGGACCTGAAGAAGAAGGAGCTGGTGCCGGCAGCCAAGATGTTGCTGCTGGAACAGAAGTTCGACGAGGCGAGGGAGGCGGGGCTGCTGCTGCCCAGCGGTAGGTACCCAGGTCATTAGTGTTTGCAGGCGAGCGTCTCTGAGTGGACCTGAAGAAGAAGGAGCTGGTGCCGGCAGCCAAGATGTTGCTGCTGGAACAGAAGTTCGACGAGGCGAGGGAGGCGGGGCTGCTGCTGCCCAGCGGTAGGTATCCCGGTCATTAGTGTTTGCAGGCGAGCGTGTCTGAGCGGACCTGAAGAAGAAGGAGCTGGTGCCGGCAGCCAAGATGTTGCTTTTGGAACAGAAGTTCGACGAGGCGAGGGAGGCGGGGCTGCTGCAGCCCAGCAGTAGGTACCCCGGGCATTAGTGTTTGCAGGCGAGCGTCTCTGAGCGGACCTGAAGAAGAAGGAGCTGGAGCCGGCAGCCAAGATGTTGCTGCTGCTGGAACAGAAGTTCGACGAGGCGAGGGAGGCGGGGCTGCTGCAGCCCAGCGGTAGGTACCCCGGTCATTAGTGTTTGCAGGCGGGCGTCTCTGAGCGGACCTGAAGAAGAAGGAGCTGGTGCCGGCAGCCAAGATGTTGCTGCTGGAACAGAAGTTCGACGAGGCGAGGGAGGCGGGGCTGCTGCAGCCCAGCGGTAGGTACCCCGGTCATTAGTGGGGCAGGTGTCATGTCAGATGTACAGGTGAGAAATGATGATGATTGAGAGGCATCGCAGAACTAAGCGGGACATCAAGGCCAGACTACCTACGACTAGACACGAAAATGTATGTTTTTGAAACATTTCATCATTCTTAACCCCTTCTCTAGCAGAAGCACACCGCTCGAACGACCGAACAATGGCGATGAAGGATAAACGCAGAAGTGGTTTGCGAACGCACCTTGACTTTTCTCTCTTGTCTATGCTCACGTGAAATGCATATGTGGCATTTTCCTATTATTACTTTTATCACAGGGTGCTCATCCCATACAAATTACATTTGTAAACTTTAGTAAGATTTGTACTTATACGCCATGGTTTCAGTTAACATACTTCTAGGTGGCGCTAATCTTAGAATAAATCCTATCCTATCTTAGCGCCATCTCGTGGTATTTGCAGTTTTTTGATGGTGCTGCACCAAGCGATAATGGCCTCGAACTAAAGAAGCTTTCGTAGCATCTCAGTTTACGCCGGTGTCATATTTGGTTCTAGGTGGTCTATCTGTATTAGTATATTAATATAGTATCTGTGCTTTTATCTAATTAAATACTCAACCAAAATCTAATACAGTGATTTATTTATTCACATCAACCTGGGTCAGTAGTAGGGCGGGTGTCATGCTGAATGTAGGAAGGAGCAAATGATAAATGATGATGATTGAGAGGCATCGCAGAGCTAACCGGGACATCAAGGCCAGAGCACCTACGGCCAGACACGAAAATTATTATGATTTTGAAACACTTCATCATTCTTAAATAAGAGTCGTCTCCGAAGTGTTACCTTATCTATGTCGCAGAGGTTGTGTCTCTGCCTGCTATGCGAGAGGTCCCGGTTTCGATCCCGGCTGGAGATACAGCAAACAAAAAACCCCAGTTCTTGGATGTTTACATGCTCGTGATGTCGCTATTTCTGGTTCCCACGACACAGGGTATCCTAGGACCAGGAGCAATGTTTGTGCCTGTATGTAAATCTTATCCCCCCTCTATCCCCCCACTTGCAGCGCTGCGCACGGACGGCGCGGACGAAGCCGATTTTGTGGCGCGCGCCGTCAAACGGTCCCTGGCACTGCCTACCTCGGCCCGGAGCAGGGACGGGGACAGCTCGGGGGCTTCCACGCCGGGTATGTGATTCCTTATTTATTTTATTGTATAAACAGACATTCAGACAACATGGTTGCTGGTTTGAGTTGTCCTAGAGATCGACCGAAGGCAAAGGTTTTGGGCAAAGTTTTGGCGGACAATGTTTTGGCTTCGGCCAAGGATTCGGTTTCGGACAGAAACCGGCCGGTTTTTCGGCTCGGCCGAGACATACGTTTTGTAGCTGATATACTTACCTTCAGTACGCCAACGCAAAGATTATTTGCTTTGTTCTTATAAAACACGTAAAAAAACTAAAATTATAAAAGATTCAAAAAAACCTACGAGGCTAAAGCTCAAACTTTCATGGAATTGTGTACGGAGCCGAATCGGCCGGCCCAGAATCTTGTTCGGTTTAAAAAAATGATTTTTATTGCATATAATGTAAAGCCTAAGAAATTGCTCACAATAACTCACTAACATGATAACCTTCTTCTTCTAACATGTGCTGTCATCGCGTCATCACTGGGTCTGCATCATCGACGGTAACCTTCATCATCAACCAATCATCTTCCTTCCTAACACCTTTACTTTCAATCATTCCTCTAATATCAATAATCATACCTTCTTATGATCACTCTAATCTCAATCTTAAAAATACTTTTCCAACATTACTTCGTCTTGCTATTGATTCTAACGCATTATTCAAAATCTCAACACAACTTCTACATCTCAAAAACATTCCTACAAAAACACTCTCTCAACAACTCGTTTCTATAAAACTACCCACATTTCGTGCACCTATACACATATGTAAAAACTACCTATCATCATCACCCTCCCCATATATCCCCTCCCCCCGTATAATGCCCCCCCCCCCCCCACCTTCGTGTTGGTCCGCCATGCAGCGTGCGGCGATGCGCCCAAGAAGACGATAGCCGGGCTCTACAGCCTTCCGTCTGGTAGTAGGAAACCGCCGCCGCCGGCCAAGTCGATCGCAGGTAAATACGGGGATGGCGTGACCCTATCAGTTGTGCTTCGTCACGATTATTCGGTTGACAAGTCACCAGAGACTATATATCCAATTGACTGCGCCTGCGGGGGAATGCGGCCCGCCAAACATAAGTTGTATTCAACGTATGCCACCTATGTACGATGACGGGTCGCTAGACAGTTTCGCAGCGGCTCACCAATCACAGCTCTCTTAAGTAAATTGGTGAGTTGTGTTTCAAAGGAAAATGTATCTATGCGCTCTCCACTGGATAAGTGCTCCCTGCAAGTCACAGTGCTCCGTGGCCTAAAGGCCCCGTCGTCAGGAGACCGTAGAAATTTATGCCGAATTCAATGAACTCATAGTAACATACGTCTAATATGAAACTAACGAGCAATGTCACTTGGTCGGGTTATTTTTAACCGACTCCAAAAAAGGAGCGGGTTCTCAATTCGGTTGTATGTTTTTTTTTTTATCCCGGGATAACTTGTATGATAAAAGCCAGTTCAAAATGAGGTGATGTGATCTGATCTAGGTGTCACTGGTGTCTATGAAAAAGTAGAAGATCTCTCGAGTAAAATAAGTTACTCCTTCGTTGGTAAAATCCGGGCTTAGTTTCGTAGTGATAGAAGAACTAGAATTAGGCGAAGTTTCTGTTCCTAGATTTGCTGCACGATGTTATTTAGTGCCTAGCTTTCCATCCTCAGATAGCGTCTGTCTGTTTGTCTGCGGCATTTCACATTTCACGCGTTCATTAAGTGTCATTAAGTGTCTTATGTTATCTTGCAGTGTCGAGCGCAGCGACGTCCCTGGTCGGCGGCGAGGCGGGCGCGGTCTCTCGCGAGGCGTTTGAAGCGGCCTTCGTGCAGACCGCCGGCGCCGCGGTCTACGGGACCCGGGGACTGGACGACCTGTGCCGCCACGCGAGCGGGCTTTTGCACGACAGGAGCGCGCCGTGGGAGAAGCGGGTCGACGCTGTGAGTGCTAGTTTAAAGGTCGATTCACACGTACCAGTGATCCCACCGAACCGGCACAGGTCCGTGTCAGTGAAAAATATTCTTTCATACATTCTATTTGAGAGTATATTTTCAACCGACTTCAAAAAAGGAGGAGGTTCTCAATTCGACCCGTATGTTTTTTTTTTTTTTTTTCTATGTTTGTTACGCGATAACTCCGCCAATTATGAACCGATTTGAACAAATCTTTTTTCGGCGTATAGGTAATACCTCAAGGGTGGTCCCATTGACACCAGGTCAGGATCTGATGATGGGATCCTGGAGAAATTGAGGGAACTCTTCAAATATTATAGGCAGACCTATAGTGATTTTTGTGTTTTTCATAATAACTCGTGCAAATGCACATGGTAAGCATAATATTGTGATGCGGAACTGCTGATGAAGACCACATATGGCCACCAGATCTGCTCTATACAAATACAATGCGTGGCTGACGGACAGGCAACGCATAGCCTAAACCGGTGGACCTAGAGCCATGAAACTTTGTACAGAGGTTCCTTAGTAGCGTGGGGTAGCACTGAGATGGGATTTGACAAAATTAATTCCCCAAGGGTGGGGGGATAAGGGGTTACAGTTTGTATTAAACTCAATCTAATCAAATAGGGTTTGTGGAAGTCGGTTTTTTCTAAAGTTTACTTTTTGTTTCAATTATTCACTTACACGTACCTGTGCCGTCACGGACACTGACAAGTGTGACTATTCTAGCCCCCCGTTCCGAGTCACGCCAAAATCGATTATAGCGTCTACGAAGCCGTTTCGAGTCAGTTTTGGCGATACAAAACATAACATAAACAATTTATTTATTCATAAAATCTTACAGCACAAAAGTGTATCACAAGAACTTATATTTATACAGAGAGGCTACATTATTTTCATACAGCAGACCAACAACCAAGCTAAGCATTAATAATAATTGAAACAAAAAGTAAACTTTAGAAAAAACCGACTTCCACAAACCCTATTTGATTAGATTGAGTTTAATACTAACTGTTACCCCTTGTCCCCCCCCCCCCTGGGGACATAATTTTGTCAAATCCCTTCTCAGTGCTACCCCACGCTACTAAGGAACCTCTGTACAAAGTTTCATGGCTCTAGGTCCACCGGTTTAGGCTATGCGTTGCCTGCCCGTCAGCCACGCATTGTATTTGTACCTAGTATTGAGCAGTTGTGGTGGCCATATGTGGTCTTCATCAGCAGTTCCATCACAATATTATACGTACCGTGAGTAAATGCACGAGTTATTACTAAAAACACAAAAATCACTATAGGTCTGCCTATAATATTTGAAGAGTTCCCTCGATTTCTCCAGGATCCCATCATCAGATCCTGACCTGGTGTCAATGGGACCAATGGGAAGGTAAACCCTTTCAAACAAAAAAATAATTTTCCAAATCAAAAGAAATTTATTATTAAGGGGGGCTTCCATACAACAAACGTGATTTTTTTACTAATTTTTGCTCGATATTGATTATAATGGTAGCAGGTAGACGCTTAAAATTTTCACAATATATTGAGTATATTATTTACTTAAAAAATAAACGATAAAATTATAATAAAATTGATATTTAGGGGGGGCTCCCATACAATTATTTTTTTTTGCGGTTTTTTATAGATAATGGTACGGAACCCTTCGTGCGCGAGTCCGACTCGCACTTGGCCGGTTTTTTGTCTTGCGAAGACCACGGACATGGAGTTTCATAACTTCAGGGCGGATAATTTTTTGGACCAGTTCTTTAGTCTCGTCGCTGGTCTTGTTCTGACCATTGGGATTGGGGTATATAGCTATAGAGCTGAGGTTGCTGGGGCGCATAAAGTTGTTGGTGCTTTTCTTTACAATCTCGGCAAAAGAAACTGGGGTCTGGAGACTGGGGTCGCTGTTTCGTTAGTATCTTTAATGGCCTCATTAAGTGCTTGGATTTTCATTGAAAGGTCCTGGTTTTCGACCAAAACGATGGCATTGTAGCGCTGTAATCGTTTATGGCGCTGACGGCGATGTCACGGAACACGACTTAGGTCTACCCTTGCTGATATATCAAACTCTCTCATCGTAACTTGGTTTGCTGGAAGAGATCTCTTTTTAGAGATAAGCTCGCCTCTCTACACGGCTTTTATTTACTTTTTGTCCTTGCAATTAATTGTGTGCAATACAGAAATTATGAATATGTGACCTTTGAGCGCTTTTACTGCCAGTCAAAATAGATACTTTTTAGGAACTGTCAAAACGAATGGTTCGTGAGTTGCACAGACTTGAATAGACGGGCACTTGAAAGTGTCGCCACAAAATCTGGTAACAGTTAACAGATTTTTTTATTTTTTTTTATTTGAATTAATAGTAAATTTTAGCAAGGTTCTGGCAGAATATCAGCGTTGCAGATCCTCTGCAACACTTTGCTAAGTCAGAGCCTTTTCTCTGTGTACAATGTACATGTTTTTGATTTTTGATTATGTACTGCTGCTGAATTAATAGTTTTCCTGTCATGTCATGTCGGTCGCTACTTATAACTCCGCAACACAACACTGCCGCCTACGAACATGGGTTCCGACTTCGCGCCATAGAACTCTGGAACAAACTCCCCAACGCTATTAGAGACAGTCCGTCACTCAACATATTTAAAAGTCGGTTGAAAGAACACTATCTTTCTCTACCGTATTTTTAAGTACTTTTATTTAGGTATATTTGCTTAACTTATTTATATCTATAAGTCTGCTATTTATGTACGTATTGTTAAGTAGTTTATTGTTTTATCTTATTTAATGTTGTGCACATGGGTCTACCTGTTGTTAAATTATTTCCTGTCTATCCTAGGTTTGCTGGAAGAAATCTCTTAATAGAGATAAGCTCGCCTTTGACATGTGTTGTCCACTTTCAATTGTAAAATGTGTTATTTTGTGCAATAAAGTATAAAGTATTGTAAAAAGTGAATAAAGTGATTTATCTATCTATCTATCTATCTATCAGTCTGTCTGTCTGTCTGTCTGTCTGTCTGTCTGTCTGTCTGTCTGTCTGTCTGTCTGTCTGTCTGTCTGTCTGTCTGTCTGTCTGTATGTCTGTCTGTCTGTCTGTCTGTCTGTCTGTCTGTCTGTCTGTCTGTCTGTCTGTCTGTCTGTCTGTCTGTCTGTCTGTCTATCTATCAGTATTCATTCAATCACGCTCTGACGGTGAGAGCCGATTACAAATACTAAACCTGACTCCGGACTGACATAACACCCAATAGGCATTATACACATCGGTTGAGTTGAGCCCATTTACAGGAAAAGAAAGACAAACAATCAACTTTTAATTTTTATCAGTATAGATATATTTCTAACCTCCACAGCTCAAGAAGATCCGCTCGCTCCTGGTAGCCAACACCCACGTTCAGTACCCAGTCGAGTTCGCAGCGCACCTCAAGGACTTGTCCGTGCCGTTTCTAGTCGTCATCAAGGACCTGCGCAGTCAGGTAACTAGCGACATCTGTGTGCCACGCTAGGAGCTATTATAACCTGCACAGCTCAAGAAGATCCGCTCGCTCCTGGTAGCCAGCGCCCACGTTCAGTACCCGGTCGAGTTCGCAGCGCACCTCAAGGACTTGTCCGTGAAGTTTCTAGTCGTCATCAAGGACCTGCACAGTCAGGTAACTAGCGACATCTGTGTGCGAAGCTAGGAATTACCTACTTTCGACAACAACTTTATCAGTCATGGTGGTCAAAATTGTCCCTATTCCGGCTACTTTAATCTTGCATTTTCGTTGAAATTCAGAGGGCCAAGCCATTATTGCAGCTATGGAGATCTCCACCGCCGCCGTTAGAAAACCCTTAGAAATACTTACTCCATTTCACCGCCCGCGCACGCGCAGGCGGAGGCGGCAAGTTAGAACACCCGCACCAGACACTGCACAAGCCGCAGACACCTCTACACAACGCCGTACACTCTACGCCGGCACAAGTCACATAGAGACTCAGCGACACACCATAGTTGTGCCCGGCTGTTTATCACACACCACTCACCACAACTCTCCCAGGTTGGGCCTCTCCCCCGGTAGGGCATGCGCTCGCGTGCAAAAATGAACTGTTAGAGGCGGGGACTATCTGTCCCGCCCACCCCACGGCAAAGTTTAAAAGTTCCAGCGAACATAAACATAAAATTCAAGCCACAACAACAAGACTTACTCCACGTGACAATGAAATCCCTGATTTGAAACACGGCTGTGGAAAAAAACGTTTTATTTTGTACTTTACTATACTTTCACTTTATCTCACTTGTGGGAGTGAAAAGTAGCGCGGGACAGACAGGGACATATACATGTGTCAGGATCGTATTCTCTCAGCGGCCAGAATATAGCGCGGTATTTTGTACTACAGTCTATTCGTGATAAGAATGCAGTGAAATTTAAATTTTAATCTGTTAACACTCACTCACCTTCGCGTTCGAAAGTTTGCCTTCAACTGGTCACTGTGAACTTGGCTTATAATTGGAAACGATTTGATTAGTTACGGGGCATTGCTAGGCCGCCGGACAGTGATGACTTTACTGCATTCTTATCACGAATAGACTATAGCGTTGTATTTTGAAGAACCCCCTCCCCCCAAACCGGTCATGTAGTATGGGATGGGACGTTCCCTAATGTGATGATGATGATGTCCTCCAAGCCGACACGGCTACGGCGACTGCGGCGGACTAAGGCGGGCGTCGCTGGTGTGCCTGGATGTGGCTGACGTAGCCAATCTTGGCTCTAAACGTTCTTCCACACGTTGCACATTTCAGAGTGCCGTTCTCGTAGTTATAATGGTGTGCGAGCCGTGGCTTCATCTCGCTTCTTGTCCAGATCCCTAATGTAATTTTGTGTTCTCAGGTGGTTCGTGAAGCATGCATCACGATCGCTCACATGGCGAAGGTGCTTCGCAATAAGTTGGAGCAATTCAGCCTCTACATCCTTCAGGAGTTGATTAACTTGATACAGAACGCTGCTAAGGTGAGTTTGGGAGTCCCTTGCCTTGTTTCCACCTTCCCTTTCAAGTTCTTTCCTGCTTCTTTTCCTTACCTCAATTTTGCACCACCCTTTCGTCTCCTGTACATTTTACCTTTGGATTCCTCGTCCTATTGCTCCCTTTCCTTTTTAGGGTTCCGTACCCGAAGTTCGGCACCCTACTGAGACTTCGCTGTCTGTCCGTCCGTCCGTCCGTCCGTCCGTCCGTCCGTCCGTCCGTCCGTCCGTCCGTCCGTCCGTCTGTCACCAGGCTGTATCTCATGAACCGTGGTAGCTAGACAGTTGAAAATTTTACAGATGTATTTCTGTTGCCGCTATAACAACAATTACTAAAAATCAAAAGAAATTTAATATTAAGGGGGGCTCCCATACAACAAACGTGATTTTTTTTGCTCATTTTTGCTCGATATTAATAATGGTAGCAGGTAGACGCTTAAAATGTCCACAATATATTGAGTATATTATTTACTAAAAAAATAAATAATTAAAAGTAAATGTAAATGTAGCCCATTAATGTCCCCACCGAGGGGCACAGGCCTTTACCCGGATCCGAGTAAGATTGAGCCATACTCCACCACGTTGGCTCAGTGCGGGTTGGTGGAGGGGTTTTACGACTACTACATACTACGAAGTAGTGATAGAAGCCGGGACCTACAGTTTAACGTGCCATCCGAAACACTGCGGGTACACGAAATAATTAAATTAAAATTAAATTAATATTTAGGGGGGGCTCCCATACATTTTTTTTTTGCGCTTTTTTATAGATAATGGTACGGAACCCTTCGTGCGCGAGTCCGACTCGCACTTGGCCGGTTATTATACATACTTATGCTCACGCTGTTTTCCCGGATGGGGAATAGGCTGAGACCAAAGAGCTCCACTTGCTATACGATCCTTTCCCTTTCACTACCTTAATTTTGCATCACCCCTTCGTCTCCTCCGCATTTTGGCTCTGCTCCCTTTTGCCATATCCGATTCCAGTCAAAAGTCAAAAGTTTATGGGTTAGTTTACAACAATAAACTGCTCAATACACCCGGCTACTTAAATACAATCTCTTTATAAGTTTTACTTACAAACCTATTCAGAACAAATAATACACGACCACGATTCTAAGGTCCGTTAGCGCGATGTAGAATCCAACTAAAACTCAAGCACACACCCCAGCGCCATCTCTCGGCCGCCGGCTGAACCGCTTGCAACGTCCGCAGGTGGTGTCGTCGGCGGGCACAGTCTGCGTGCACTACATCGTGACGTACGTGCACTCGCCGCGGCTGGTCCCGGTCATAGTGACCAACCTCACCTCGCACAAGTCCAAGGAGATACGCGCGGCGCTCAGGTATGTTATCCCATTTTAACCCCCGCCCCACGAAGGCAAAAGGGGTGTTATGAGTTTGACGTGTGAGTCACTCTGTGTGTCTGTCTGTCTCTCAGCACGTGGAGCGTAAACGGGTGAACCGATTTGAATGTTGTTTGTTTTATTCGAAAGTAGATTTCTTGGAGCTGGTTGTTATGGTACCATCGAGCTGGTCTGATGATGGACTTCGAATGTGGGAGCGGGAACCCTATGATGCTTACTAGTAAACCCGTCGAATTTGGGCGCATTAGGTTCGTTGTGACAAGCGCTTTGAGAATATGGTACCATCGAGCTGATCTGATGATGGAGTGCGAAGCTTGAAGGTGGGAGCTGGAACCCTGGGATGCTTACTAGTAAACCCATCGAGTTTAGACTCATTAGATTCGTTGTGATGAGACCTTTTAATTTCACCTGATGTTGAGACCTGGTGATGAATCTAGAAGACTGGTTTTATTCGGGGGTTTTTTAATACTAAAGTTATATTTAAAGGACTTAAGGGCGGTCAGGCTATAGGGAAGGCAGTTGCTCATGTCCGAAGGAAATATTGCATCCTGCAGCCCTTCGCGTCTATCCCGGGTGGTGCTAATGAGCAACAAAACATTGGCAAGACACATTTTCCGGGTTTTCGACAGGGAAATTGACGAGCCCACTAAACAAAGTTAAACGCTGACGCTAGCGAAACGAAACGATAACTTTTTATGTATGCGATTTGACATTTAGCTTCGCTAAGGTGACGTCACGTAGCGATTCCAAATGTCAAATCGCATACATAAAAAGTTACCGTTTCGTTTCGCTATCCTTAGCGTTTAACATTGTCTACAGGCACAGATTGGATCTTTCAAATACTTTGTACATCTGATTTCTATCATAAGTTATTTGTATAATATGTCATGTGTATAAAGAAATTACGAAAAAGAATAATCTTTATCTGGCAGAACCGGATACTACTTCTATATACCTACCTGTCTTGGTTGTTTGCCGAACGTAATACAAAGCGTACAGTCTTCCAACGATATTTTTCCGCGTGACAGACGTTTACAGGAGGGCGCCAGTTCTACGCAACTTCATGCGATCCACCTGTCACCTCAAGCCGATATATCGTCGGAAAGCTGTACCCTCGTGGCATAACGTGTATCCTAGTGTGTGGCCAGACGCAATGTATGTGCCTGTATGTAAATGTTTGTGTTCTAATCTATCTATTGATTGTCCCCAGCGAGGTGCTAGTGCTGCTCCTAGAGCGGTGGCCGCTGCAGAGCATAGAGAAGCAGCAGGCGTGCGTGCGCGACGCGATCCGACGCGCGTGCGTGGACGCGGACAGCGGCGCCCGGACCAGCGGACGCAAGTACGGACCCACACATATCCTATATTAAGCAGTTCCTACGCAAAAAATAATAATAATGCATATTTTATGTATTTTGGACACACATACAGACACATACATCACCCTAGACCTCACGCGCGATGCGATCCGAAGCGCGTGCGTCGACGCGGACAGCGGCGCCCGGACCAGCGGGCGCAAGTACGCACTAGTCATCATCATCATCAGGCTGTTGAGAATAGGCCTCCTCGCGTAACCACCATTCACGCCGTTATTCTGCTCACCTCGCTATGGCGAAGGACCAACCAACAAGGCAGGTGGTCTGCCGACTGCTCTTTGGCCTCGTGTTGGTTACCACTTGGTTCTCGCCTTGCCATGCAACACACAATATCGCCGATAGTTTGTTGTTCTGTGCTTTGTGAGAAAATTGTTCGAGTGAGACAGTTTGTATTACGAAAGTTACTAGAATAGACCTTAGCCAAACCACTGCAGTAACAATTGATGTCACACTGATTAAAGTAACTTATGCATTATCGCAGAGCGTACGCGGCGTACAAGTGCCAGTTCCCGGAAGACGCGGAGCAATTGTTCCAGCGGCTCGACTCGGCAGCGCAGAAGCAGATCACCAGAGAGAAGAATATAGGCAGCGTGGACAGCCTACAGCATGTGGGGACCGGTGAGTCTAATAGCGACATCTGTGTCGGGCTCAGCACGGGGGGGAGAGGGGGGAGTTTCTTGCCCTTCTTTGCTCCATCCCTGAGCCCACAATTTCCAAACGGGCGGTAGTAAACAAAAAATAATAATATTATATTGACGTTGACTACAATCTGTGTGATTTTATGGTCAATTAAAAATTTTGAACTTTGAACTTGAACTTGAACTTGCACTATCTTAGTAGTGATGATCAACGCGAATATTTCCGTTGTCACCACAAGTCTAGCCAAGTAGATCGTCCTATCATAAATGTATGCATCGCGATAATAAAGGCCTTCGCGCCGCTGTCGGTAAATTGCCTCACATCACAGCACATCAAAGGATTTTATCGCGACAAAGATCGTGTGGTTGGCCACACTTCGCGCACGTTCATCGCGATAGTTATCGCAATAGTTATCGTGACGACGGACTAATCGTATCTAATAAACACGACACCTTGGACATCTTTATGAAACTGTCTACCTTCAAACATAAAGTTCGAAAATCTTTGGCTAATTTACCTAATTAATAACACTCAATAAGCGGTTTGATCATCCTGCATCGCGGTTACAAAGCGTCACGGTTCTTCACTCCCTTGCGTCGCGACCCCCCGCGAAGGAATAGAATAGACTTCGTATTCTGCACATTTATCGTAACGATTGTCTCCGTTTCCAATTACAACATTATTTTTGGTGTCCCGCTCACTGCTGGGCAAAGGCCTCGCCGGTTTGAGCCCACACATCTCTCTCTGAAGCTTTATAACAATGACTGATACATTATTTCGTCTTATTACAGAAAGGAGAATGATTACCAGCCCACGCAGCCCGTCCGTCAGTGTTTCTGGTAAGAAATATTTCATTAGCATTCAGCGTAATCAATCGTTACTGGTTGCAACATAATTGAAACAAAAAGTAAACTTTAGAAAAAACCGACTTCCACAAACCCTATTTGATTAGATTGAGTTTAATACAAACTGTAACCCCTTATCCCCCCCCCCCCCCTTGGGGAATTAATTTTGTCAAATCCCATATCAGTGCTACCCCACGCTACTAAGGAACCTCTGTACAAAGTTTCATGGCTCTAGGTCCACCGGTTTAGGCTATGCGTTGCCTGCCCGTCAGCCACGCATTGTATTTGTACCTAGTATTGAGCAGATCTGGTGGCCATATGTGGTCTTCATCAGCAGTTCCGCATCACAATCACAATATTATGCTTACCATGTGCATTTGCACGAGTTATTATAAAAAACACAAAAATCACTATAGGTCTGCCTATAATATTTGAAGAGTTCCCTCGATTTCTCCAGGATCCCATCATCAGATCCTGACCTGGTGTCAATGGGACCAATGGGAAGGTAAACCCTTTCAAACAAAAAAATATTTTTCCAAATTGGTCCACGTTTAGGCGCTCTATCGGGGAACATACATAAAAAAAAAAAACAAACATCCGGACGAATTGTAAACCTCCTCCTTTGGGAAGTCGGTTAAAAATGGTGATGTTTTGTAGACAAATGTTAACAGCATTCACTAACTTTGTGAAGAATGTTGACCTCTAAGGTATATATACTACGGTGGTTACAAGGGGGGAACGGGGATAAAGATTGTGATACATGAATCACGTATAAGTTCCGACTATATTCAAAATTTTCTCCCTTCCACGCTGCCAAATGGATACACTTAACCCTCTAGCGTCAACTGAGAACTTAGTGTCTGGTGTGAGCAGAACGCACTCATTGCGCCGGCGCCGGGCGTCGCAGGAGCGGCCGCCGATCTCGCACATACCGGTCGCGATGAGAGGTAACGGCGGCATAATGGCTGTAATGTGACTGCTACGCAAACTTGGCGTGCCATGTATTATAATTAGGACGTGCTGCTATAAGACGTTGGCCACACCCGGTTGCGTTGCAACGATTTAGTTCGAGGCGAGTTAGGTCACGGTCTGTCTCTCTGTGAAGTCATTTAACATTGTATTATAAACTTTCATGGTTAGAACAAGCCCCATTTTCCGCACACGCCTTACACAAACGCCCGACACCCAACGCCATCTACCGCACACCCTCTAAACTACGTCCTCCCACAGATCGGTCGTGGCGGCGATCGGTGGATGGCGCTTGTGGTAAGAATACAACAAGCGCCACCCAACCTACCTCCTCTACACAAATGCCGACACCCAACGCCATCTACCGCCCACCCTCTAAACTACCTCCTCCTACAGATCGGTCGCCGGGCGGCGGCGCGGCGCGCTCCGTGTCGGCGGTGGATGCGGCGGCGGCACAACGCGCGCGCGCTCGAGCTCTCTACTCACACATGTCACGCGCGAAACTGCAGTCGACCTCCAGTGAGTTATGTCATGGTTGCTTAGTAGTTAGTACTATTACCAGGGGAGTTTCACTTGGCTGAGTAGGTATCTACGGCCGGCTATACGCGCCAGTCGGTCTTTGTCACATGGTTGTCGCTCGGCTCTCGGTGCGCGCGCTAGCCGCGTGAAAACAATGACGCCGAAAACAACTGAGTGCGATTCGCAACCCTGCGTGATCGGCTTCGTGTCAGCGGTGTCTAATGGAATATGAACGCTCGTGTCATACGATAAGTTTCAATTTCGCATGCGAGAATATGCAGCAGCATAGACAAATATTTTTTTTCACCTAAACTTGACTTTTGTTCGGGAGTGAACCTTCTGTTCGTAGTACTATTAGTTACTCTGTGCTCTTACCTAGTTCAAGTCTTCATTAATGAGAGCGGTTCCGCGTTCCGTCCGGTTCGAACCGGAGTTTCACTGATGAGGGAGAGATATAGGACGGCGGAAGCCGGATCTAGTGCGTCAACGACAGTGCTTTCAAGGGTTCGGATCGGTCGTAGTGCGGAACCTCTCAGACAGTCTTAAAACGGATCCCAAGGTCACGTGATCACAGTGTGATATACAGGGTGTTTGGAATATGGAGCGACAAAATCTTTGTTAGGGACATCATTCTGAACAACTTTCACGATGAAAGCGATTTGAGCAGAGCACCTTTTTTTTGACATCTCAATACATTTTGGGCCGAGCGGTTATCAGATGATTTGTATAGAGAAGTGAAAAATAAAGTTGCTCTGATCAAATCGGTTTTATAGTGAAAGTTGTTGAGAATGTCTAACACCCCTAAATGTTTTGACGCTCCATACTCCTAACTCCCGGTATTCACGAGTGGGATGGCGTGCTTGGTGAGGGAATTTAAGAGAATGACAGAAAGACGAATGCAAGATCTAGATATAAGTAACATATTAATTACCGCCTTTTTAGCTGTAAAATAAATGATTGAATTGAAAAAAGTCAAACTCAAAAGATCTTTATTAACATATTAAGTTACTGTGTAATAAAGAATATGAATATATTTATGTAGGTCTATGCATATTTAATATAGTTCATATTTATTTGTACATGTTGTACATTGATATTTTATATAGTCTATAAAAGCAAGTACTGTATTTTATATTTATGTTGTAATTTCCGTGTTGTTATGTAGTTTTATTGCGCACTAAGACTGTCCTCGTGCACCCACATTCCTGTCCTGCCTAGGTTTGCTGGTAGAAATCTGTCTTTAGAGATAAGCTCGCCTTTGCGTATAATATTTCTTGTGAATGAAATTTTTTGTGTTTCTGCTCAATAAA